>PVJS01008156.1:0-54009 GCA_004027185.1 Glis glis | reverse complement strand
ATGCCTATGTGTGTGTGCAGAGCCATGCCTATGTGTGTGTGCAGAGCCATGACTATGTGTGTGTGCAAAGCCATGCATATGTGTGTAGAGCCTCACCCTCCCTATGTGTGTGTGCAGAACCTCTCCGTGTGTGTGTGTGTGTGTGTGTGTGTGTGTGCAGATACATGCCTATGGTGTGTGCAGAGCCCATCCTGTGTGTGCAGAGCCATGCCTGCCAAGACCTGGACAGTGGGTCTGCACAGCTCAGCCCAGAGCCCTGGAACCTGGGCACACTCCAGGGTCAAACAGGCCTCCCTGAGCCCATATCTGTGTTGAGAGTGCCACAACACATACCTTTCACCCCTACGGCTCCATAAATGTTCCCTCAACTGGGAAGAACCCGCAGACTCCCAGGGCCCACGTCTGTCTTGCTGTGGCTTCCGTTTTGGCTTCTGCCTCTGACCCACTGAGGTGAACTCACATCTGGTAATGACAGGCACCATGACCAAATACTCACTGAGTTCCCAGCACACCGCTGCTTTCCACAGTCACCTCATTTATCCTCACAACAGCCTGCGAGATGGGAATCTCCTTTTTCAGCTGAGGAAACTGAGAGGTTTGGTGATCTGTCTGGGGCTGCACAGTCAGTTAAGAGCCACGGTGGGCTTCAAATCCAGGTCTGATCCTAAGGACTATGGCCTTTCTACTCACCACAGAACACACAAGTAAGTAATATCATCAGGGCTGGGCATGGTGGCGCATGCCTAAAATCCTAGTAACTTGGGAGGCTAAGACAGGAGGATCCCAGGTTCGAGGCCACCCTCAGCAACTTGGTGAGACCCTGTTTCAAAATAAAAAACAAGACTGGGGGTGTACCTCAGAGAAAATCCCCAGAACCAAAAACAATCAAAAAACAAATAATAATACTGTCAGGGAGCTTGGCACCTCCTAGATACTTCATAAATCACTTTCTCTCTTTCCTTTTGAAAATGCTGGGTAGATTTTTTGTTAAAAAGCTCACATTCTAACCCCGGCCTCGCCAGGCTTCCCTTCAGCGTGTTTTCTGAAGGGCAGAGTAGCTCACATCTGCACCAGGGCTGGGAGCCCGGGTCTGCCGCACATCCAGCACAGCGGCTCGGACCGGCCCCCAGCTCCATGAATATCACTGAGCTCCTCTTGTTCTCCCCGGACACTGCCCAGCTCTGCACCAGATGTGGCTTCCCTGAGCTCCCTCATCTCCCTGTCCCAGGTATGAGCATCACTTCTGTCCCTGACATGGAACATCTCTGTGGCAGGGAAACTTGCTTCCATTCCCGGCAGTAAATATTCAGACTCTACCACCATCTGGCCACATTTCACAAGCTCTTTGCAAAATCTGGCTGTAACTCCTGCAAGGTATGAACATTAGTTAATTCTTTTAAAGTTTAGCTAAGCGAGTTGAAGAAATTCAAAGTACCTGCTAATGCTTGCCACAACTGAAACTGAAAACCAGAATGCGGGGCCCATAAAAGGAGATGGCACTGGCGGGGGAGGGACAGACAGCTTTCACAGCTTCCGTGAAGCTGAGAGACAGACGGCAAAGCCCAGCACCTGCGCATCACACTGGCTGCGGTTCAGGTGACCGACTGCCACCCAAGTGTGGCCTCTGAAGTCAGTCCACAGAGCAAACCGGTCCAACCTGCTTCAGAAAACAAGCATGCCCGTCACCAGCACCATTTACAAACTACCAGCTGAGTGGATGATCACCCACGTTTACATCCGTGTACTCGGTAAGATACAAGGAAGACTAAGGTCTATAAAAAATAAAACTGGATGTGTTTTCTAGATTTTTTACTGAGTCAAAGAAACCAACACCCTTATTTTCACATTTCTTCATGACATCTCACTCAGCTGAGGCGGGGAAGAGCTGTGTACATACGGCCTGATACACGTCTTTTCAGCCGCACCCTGTCACCCATGGGTGAGAACAAGTGGAAACACCAACAGGGGATCTGCCGGCCATTGTCGAGCTCTGCCCTGTGCTGAAATCCGCAACACACAGCAGCCTCCTCCCACTCCCACTCCAAGGACCCTCAGACCTTTATTCTCTTCTAATTTTAAATTTTTCTGTTCATCATATACTAATGGTGAAAATATTAAAACCTATGTTTTATAGATATTGATCCATATTTATAATAATCTGTGCCTTTGGGTTCTCTTGTGGTTAGATACAGACTGTCCCTTGAAGAGCTCGTGTTTTAATGGTCAGAGATGATGTGATTAAGTTGTGAGGGTTGTGATCTCACCAGTGTGTAAATCCATTGTGAGGGGTTCACTGGGCGGTAACCTAGGCAGGCGGCCTGTGGCCTCAGGGACTGTGCGTATATCTTTGAACCCCCTTTGCTTCCGGCCTCCATGATAGGAGAGCAGAGCCGTGCTCTCTCCCTCTCTCTGCTTCCCACCACCATGCCCTGAGCTCTGCAGATGTAACTCAGCCCGAAACCTCAACTGAAATTCCAAGATCTCCAAAAAACTGTGAGCAAAGAAACCTTCCTTCCTCTAAGTCGTGCGCTCAGCTGTCTTGGATTAGAGCAGCGAGAATGTGGACTGCGGTGGATTCTGTTCGTAGAGGACAGCTCCATCCCGCTGGCCAGGGCCCTGTGGCATTCCAAAGGTCGCTACAAACCGGACTTCCATCGAAAACCAAAGGTCCTGATTCCTGAGCTGGGAAGGGTGCCACCCTAGGACACCAGAGGAGACACAGTGGGTGGGATGAGGGCTCCGGGCTCCCCGAGGCAGTGAGCACGTCTGAGGGGCCGTGAGAAGTGTAAGGAAACATAAGGACCTTACTTTCAACGGGTTACCTAGTTTTCTTAATGAACACCTTTATCAGATTTCATTTGAAGAAAAGACTCTTCTACTTTAAAAACACTGGCCTTGTTCAATCCATTCACTTTCAAACAAGAAAACTGAGGCCCAGAGAAGGGAGGTGGCCTGGTGTTCACCAATGTCTAGCTGTCCCCACAGGTGGCTGCTGGTTTGGAATCCAGGTGAAGCGGAGGACGAGGAAGGGACGCATCGTGTCAGCCCAGCCGCGGCCACCTGCCATGTGGTTTCCAACATGACTTTCCCTACCCATTACGTTGCTGGTTTGACTTCACAAAACCCTCTAGCAGGTCTGTGAGCCATAAATGGCTCAACTGTTTTGGATTTTACTTCCCTTCTTATGGTAACCAGCGGTTACCCAGCATGTGATGGGAAACCAGGACAGAGGGGATGCATCATCTGAGGTGCGTTCCGACAAGGTGAGGCACACTGGAGAGTGCGATGGTTGCACTGTGGGATGTGCAGATATGAACAGGACCTCACAGTTAGTGCTGTGTTTTCCAAAAACAGTATATTAATAATTGCAAATGCAGTAAGTGCCAGGAAATATTTAATGCAAATATTCAGAGTCCTATCTGAGCCACATGAGCTAGAGTTGGCTCCGTTTAGCAACTGAGAGGGCAAATCCAGAGGGAAAGTTCCCGGGGGTATGTCACCCAGTCCTGGACTTTCAGAGGCCATTTCACCTCCCAGCTAACAGCTTCCTGTGTTTGCCGCAAACTCAATCCCGTGGGCGGCCACCCTGGGTGGGGCTGACTTATCAGGGCTACCTTCCTCCCAGCCCCTGAGTTCTCCCTCCCTCCAGGTGCCCACCAGCCACTCTGAAGCCCATGCTCACAGCCCTCCTCCCCCAAGGCCACCTTCCGCAAGTTCCCCACGGTGCCTGTGTCTCCTGCTGTTCTCCAAGAAGGAGGGGAGAGGGGGGGCTAGCTCCAGTGCTGGGCCCTGCACAGACCCCACCCATGGCTCTTCAGGCCTGGAGCTGCCTGCTCCCCTCCACAAGCCTGCCTCAGGAGAACAGATGGCAGGTGCAAGGCTTCCATGACCTGCTGCCCACATGGCCCTAAGGCCCTCCAGCCTGCGGTGCATCCTAGACCTGGCAGAGTTCAGCTCTAAGTTACGGTCCACTCCCACCAAGGAAGCCTGGCTTTTACCGTCACCAGCATACTCAGGGACATTGCCACCATTCAGGCAGCTGTGGAGGGCTTAATAGTCCCCCACTTTCCTTTATAAAGCTTTTTCTTTAAAAAAGATCAAAATAAATTACCTTGACACCTTTCTTCTAAAATGTTAAATTGTAATAGCTTAACTCCCAAATCCCAGGACCACTTCGCCTGTCCCACGGGGTGACACCCACTGGCAGGTGAACGGTGGCCTGGCTGGCTCTCAGGGACTAACCGCCCTGCTGCCCGCCAGGCTCTTCTCACACCATGTGGACACCACACAGAGGACCGTCCAGAGGCGACACTGTGTTGTCCCCACCACCCGCCTCTGTGCTCAGGCCAGCAACGCTCCCAGCCCAAGCAGACGGTGGCCCAAGCAGTGGGGAGGGACATGTGCCAGGGATGGGGATGGGTGGGGACAGGAAGGGGGACAAGGACAGGGACAGGTGTCACAGGAACTGTTCATGCTCTGGAACCGACTGGAAGCAGGGAGGCACAGAAGCTCAGGAGGGAGGGACGGCTGGCTCTTCCACGAGATACATGTGTTGCTTCTTGCCAGCCGCAGCCAGCAAACTCAGAGACACGTTCATCTCAGCAAGGAGTGCACAGACATGACCTTGAAATTAGGGGCTGTGACTGGCTAATCCTGTATAACGGTCTCACCATCATTTCATCCACCCTCCACAACAATTTGTCAACACACACACAAAGTCAATACAGCCTGTCACTCCTCCGACAAATTGGGAGTCCAGAGGTCAGCAGAGTGCACAGTCCAGTGTTGGGCTGGGAGAGGACAGGAGGAGCGACCTCGTGGGAGCTGGTCCACTTCAGGCTCGCCAGCGCAGGAGGAAAGACTCCACTGACCGGAAACAACTCCAGAGTCAGTGCTATAGCGTTCTGTCCCCACCAAAGGGTCCAAAAACTGGGACCTGCCAGGTTAAGTGCAGGGAAAGTGCCCAGAGACCCTCAGGAAGGGGTCTCCCTGCTCAGCATGAACCACTACACACCTCCCATCCACTGCAATAGAGACAGAACCCCATAACCCAGGCCGGGGCCCCAGAGAGGACACACCACACCCAGGAGCGAGGCCCAGGGGTCCCTCACTCAGAGCGCAGTGTGCGCCTGCTTAGATAGAGCGTCTACTTCCAGACTGTCACTACTGGTGTGCCAGGCAGACCAACCCAGAACGTAAGAAGTTCAATTCTGAGGTGGAGCAGAAGGCTGTCTAGCGCACCCTGCCCAGCATACCCAAAGCTGCCGCTACCCCCTGGCATCACCCCTGCATTCCTTCTCGCTTACACTCCAGCTCCCACGCTCACACCGCTCACTCTCCCTCACACGGGCTCTCTCCTCCCTTCTGTGGCTGAAACCCTGTGGGTGAGCTGGGGCTCTCAGCCTGGAAGTGGGAAGGGGGCCCCGCATCCTCTCTGGCTCGCTCTGGAAGCCATGGCCCCTTCCTGACCCAGCCGCACCGAGGAGGGGTCTGCTGGGGTACCCCGAGCTGCTGCAGTCAGGCCTCACACACATTGGGTTTCTCTGTATTTCAACTCCCCAGCTTCCGTTGGAGATTGTGTATGTGTGTGTGTGTGTGTGTGTGTGTGTGTGTGTGTGTGTGACTACATATAGAATCCATAGTCACAGGTTTCTCTGTTTGTGTCTCTCGCCATGGAGTTCCGAGTGCCTCCCACAGCACTAGGATGACAGGCAGGCGGGTCCAGCTGTGCCTGCAAACCATCACCACATGAAGGTCACGTGTGTGTTTCCCACATGTGCAAACACCTAGTTCTAATTCCCTGTGGTCATTTTCTCATATTTTTGAGGGAAGCTTCACAGCATGTTTCTGTCCCCCTTCTGTACCCTTTGAGGGATGAATGGGGATCACTTTTCATCTGAACAGTGGTCTATGGGCCCTGAGTCAGTACCATCTTAAAATACCATAGTACGGCCCGTTTGCTTCTCCCTCTGGCCAGCTGATGAGGGTTGGGGTCAGCCCAGCGAGAGCCCTGGCTTTGGTGAAATCAAGGAGCCAGTGACCAGGAAACTCTCCACTGGCTGGAATTGTTGACCCCGCTTTGTGAGGCCCCTGCTTCCTTCAAGATTTTCAAAATCTTAATTACAGGATTTCCAAGATTACAGAATGTAATTTGTCAATAATTTATTGTAAGGGTTATAGGCCAAACTGGAACACTGGTCCACAAACACAGACAGGAAGAGGAGCAGGGCCGGGGTTGTGGCTGGAGAGCAGGAAACCGCCAGGACCCACCCGCGCCTCTCACCAAGCCCAGGGCCGGCTGAGCTTTCTCCCTAACCTCGCTGCCAGGAAGCTCAGAGCTCAACACCAGGACACAGCCAGGTGGCCTCTGCCTGTGGAGCGGGTAGACACTAATGGGAACATGGGCGCCGCAGGCCTCTACCAGACACTCGACCTCCACAGCAGCTTCTGAGCTGCAGCTGCCTAGCATGTGGAGCACCCTGATGTCCCAAAGTGCAGCGTACGCTACAGTATCGCCTCTGCTCCTCCGACCCTGAGGTAGCTGTGGTGTTCCCATGCCACACTTGAGGACACAGGGTTTTAAGTGGCCATGTCAACCACTGGCCCCCAGGGAACCCAGGCCCTGTAGAAATTCCCAGCCAACCTCCAGGAAGCTACGCTGACAGCAGCGCAGCGTTGAGCAGGGGCTCTGTGGGGAGCAGGCTATGCCCTGCTCTGAGCTCATTAATCATGCTAATAAAAATGACCACCTGTGACTTTCTGAGTTAAATGAATAGCACATAGATCCACAAACACATCAACCCAGTATCAGGAAAACCAGGCCCGTGAGCTTATCCAACACCCCAGCCCACCGAACGAAGCAACCCCTCCCCTGAGACCCCAAGACTGGACACCGCGGCCCCCTGACCCTGTCACCTGGTCCCGCGCCATGGGCCTTGCCCAGGAAGAGCACCATGTCTATGTTAACGGTGTAGCCCGCTCATCATGGGCTTCCAGTTGGAGCAGAATGGCAAGAACAGTGAAGCGCCTAGAGTTGGCACACTTCCTCCCAGAGGATCGCTGCCCTCGATTCCACACCCTGAGCGACAGGCCCAGGGAAGCCTGCCTCCCTCCAACGCTGCGAGCTCACAGTTCCAGGTTCCCGCCTGCCCAACACCCCTGTGCATCAGCTCTGGCATGGTCTCTGTAGAAGGGACCCCTCCACTTTCCAGGAGAGTATCCTCAGGCGGTACTGGAATCAGAGAACTGAACAGGGGGAACGTGAGTGGGAGGCCAGTTCTGGCGTCCCAGGCCCCCAGGTCTAATTGATTAAAGGACAATGAAGAAAGTAGCCTTTAATGAATCACAGCCAAGCATGGTGGCACACACCTGTAGCTCCAGTACCTAGGAGGCTGAGACAGGAGGATCACAGGTGCAAGACAGCCTCAGAAATGCAGCAAGACTCTCAGCAATTTAGCAAGACCCTGTTTCAAAACAAAAACATAGAGCCGGGCGTGGTGGCACACACTTGTAATCCTAGTACTTGGGAGGCTGAGACCGGGGGATCCGGGTTCACAGCCAGCCTCAGCTACTTAGTGAGGCCCTCCGCAACTTCGTGAGACCCGGTTTCAAAATAAAGTATAAAAAATAGGGCCGGGGGTGTAGCTCGGAGGTAGAACGCCCCTGGGTTCAATCCCTGGTACCGTAAAAAAAAAAAAACATAGAAAGGGCTGGGGGTGTATTTCAGAGGTTGAATACCCCTGGGTTCAATCCCCAGTACCACTCAAAAAATTATTTTAAAAAATAAATCACCACTAGCCGTGTACAGATGCCTTTAGAGCCAGGTCCAGCTCTCCGTGGTCACCCCAAAGCAGGGGTCCTCTGGGCAGCAGCACCCCTCCCTGAGTAACTGTGGATTACTACTCTGAGGTATGTGGGGCAGGACAGACAGAGAGGGGACTGCCACGATTGCCTTGGACAGAAACCCCAGCCATTAGCTCCTGCCCTAAGAGCCCAGTGTCCCACTGCCAGCCTCCCCGTCATGTTCTTGGAAGTTGGGCATGTGGTAAACTAGAGCCGGGTGCACCTCCCTCTCTCTGACCTCAGAGCCCCCGGGGGCCACTGGCCGTGCCACAGTGCAGGCCAGCACGGGGGGCGAGGGTCTGAAGGGCTCACGGTGTCTTCTAACAAGTGCGCACAGAGGTGTGGGCGTTGGGCAGGGGGAGGGCCAGCCGTCTGTCCCCAGTGTCCAGAGCAAGGCCACCACCTGTCCAGTCCAGAGCATGGTGCACACAGTTGAGTGACCCTGGAAAGCCGGGGCTCAAACCCCGGCCCCTTTGCCCACCGAGGCCTCTCGCCCGCCAACCAAGGCAGAGAGGGGACTGGATCACAGCGTGTGGTTCCAACAGAGAGAGTGAACTTCTCTTTGTGCCTTTTTTTTTTTTACTTTTTAATGAAATACATATAACATAGAATTCACCACTGTAGGCACTGTTTTTAAGTGCTCAACTCAGGACAGGAAGCACACTCACATTGTTGTGCAGCCATCACCAGCCGTCCACTTCCAGAAAGTTCTCATCTTCCCAAAAGGAAGCTCTGCCCCAGCAGACACTGGCTCCAGCCCTCGCAGCCCTGGCGCCCCTTTCTGCTTTCTACAAATCAGATGACTCTCAGCACCTCATGTAGGCAGGATCACTTGGCATCTGTCCTTCTGTACCCGGCTCATTTCACTGGGCATCCTGTCCACCGTGGAGAAGCAAGAGGAAGAGCTCTTTGTGCTGGCTTGGAGGGGAAGGAGCGGGACTCCACAGTGAAAACCAGAGCCCTCGGGGCAGGCAGTGGTCTTCCAGGGGTGGAGCAGCCGCTGGTCCACGTGGTGAATGTGAAGAACAGGGGCTCAGACGCTTCCGGTTGCACCACATCCTGCCTGGCCTCTGCGCCTCAGACACCACCTGAGAGCGCTGCTCCTCCCGCAGCCTTGGACTCTCCCAGGATGAGGCTTGGCTCTGAGAATCAGTCACAGCAGTAAACATGGAGACTAATCAAAAGTCCTCAGGGAGGCTGTGCCCAGGCCTGACCCTTTGGGACAACCCTGCTGCTCCCTAGTGCCCGTCAGGCTCAGGACCCAGGACAGGCTCAAGGATAGAGCTGGTACTTGAGCGGGTGTCCCTGGAATCCAGGCAGGACCAGAGGTAGAGACAGCCCACAGCAGCCCACAGGGGCGGGCGATGAGGTAGAGACGCTCAGCCCACGGCAGCCCACAGGGGCAGGCGACATCCACTCTGCACCGTCCCTGTTCTCCTGGGATGCAGAGCAGGGCAGGGCTGGAGGAGAGGTCGGCGTCCCCTGCAAGTGAGCCCTGCAGCGTAGCGGGACCCGGTGCTGAGAAGCCAGCTACACCCTCAAGGTGCGCCACAGGGCCCTGATCCCAAGCCTGTCAGCCGTGATTCTGTCTTGGGCAACCTTGGAAAACTAGAAGCAGCAATTACTGTACTCCTCCCATCACTGTGCCCCTGGTCTAACTCTGTCCTCTAGAATCTTCCCAGGCAGATCCAAGTACCAAGTGAGTACAGAGGCTCCATCACCCCCGCCCCGCTCTCTCCGCCTGGGGAACTTTCCCTCCACGGGACTGGCCAGGGAAGGGAAGCCCAGGCCTCAGGACCAACAAGGCACTTGACCCGCCCTGGGGCCACTTCCTAACCTGGCCAGGCCAGGCAGTTGGGCCTCCGCTGTCCCTGCCAGCGGCTCCGCATTTTGCACCAGGACTTGGAGCCAGAAGCAAAAGCATGACATTTTTTAAAGGACTTTCTTTCTCTTGAAAATGCACGTAAGTTTTCCATTCTTCTTTGCGACACATGTTTGTGTGTCTTTTATCAAGAAGTGTGCTCTCTTCCTTTTCATCAGACTGGATGTTCCAGGAAGGTACACAGTGTACGTCCCGTGACTTCCCACTCGCAGGAAGAGGGAAACAGCATGAACCTGGTGGCCCTCTGGCCAGAGACCCCAGGAGGCCACCCTCCTGCCCATGGCTGCCCTGACCACGGGGGTGACAGGGTCAAATGAAGGACCGGCACCCAAAGGGGCACAGCTAGGTGAAGGAGAGTGTGCCATGCCACATGCGGGGGTCTGTGCCTGGGACTCTTGCCATCCCCTCCTCCCAGCAGCACAGGCCCAAGGAGGGCTGCCTGCCCTGGAGCTGGCCTCAAAGACAAGGTGCAGGGACGCAGGAAAGAATGGGCTGGAGTACCGTGGGAAAGAAGGGCACTTTTGATAAATAAAACATCATGAGCCACCCCAGCTTCTTTTTTATGAAAGAGGAATCCTATTCTTGGAACTGAGTCGATGCGAAACCCTCTAACGTGACTCAGATGGTGGGTGGTCTCCACCTCCGCGCAGGGACAGGTCTCCACAGAGACGCCATCCACACACACCAGCAGTATTTATAACCCTGCTAAAAGTAGAAGGCAGGCTGCCCGCCGTTTCCTTCTCCAGGGACCTTGTGCTCAACAGACTCCGGCAGGCATGGGAGCTGTGTGGGGTGGCAGGACCTGGCCCTGCCCACCCTCGGGGTTAGCCGCGCTTCAGCTGGGGACCTTCCCTACATGGATGGAGATGGCACAGCACAGTGAGGCAGCCACAAGTTGAAAATCGAACTAACTAAGGACATTCCATCCAAAATCAGACCAACTAAGGACATTCCGTCCAGTGTCTCTACGCTGGAGCAGAGTCCCTTTGGACGCTGAGCTTCTCCTCTGCCCACCTGTGCTTGTCAGGAGGAAACTGTCCCTGACTGCAGCGGGGCCAGACCTGTCCAGGGCAGACAAGCACAGGGTGCCCCATCTCTGTGGAGAAAGGGCAGCATCAAGTCACAAAGCCCTGATAAAGATACAAGAAATCATCCTCCATGTGACCCAACCATCCTGTGTCCCCAGAAGGCTACACTGGCCTCCTCCTCCTCTCCCCTCTCTTCCTCCCAGTGGTCTGATTTAAGAACTAGCAGAAGTTAAAACATTGCTTGGGTCTTCAATTTGCATTGTGTGGCCTGGTGAGGCCCACGGATGAGGGGCAGCCCTGGGGCCTCTCTGCCTCCCTTGCGGTCTTCCTGGGGCCCCTTGGGCAGCCTCAGAGCCCATTACAGTATTTGTCTGTCTGTGCCTGGCTTATTCTAATGCCCTCCAGCTTCATCGATGCTGCTACAAGTGACAGCATTTCATTCTTCTTTTTGGCCAAATAATATTCCGTTGTGTCTATACTGTATTCTCTTTATCCCTTCGTCTGTGAATGGACATGGAGGCTGACTCCATATTTTGGCTGGTGTGAATAGTGCTTCAATAAACATGGGAGTGCATCTGTCTCTTCAACATTTTCTAACTAATTTCAATTCCTTTGGCTACCCGCCCAGTAGTGGGATAGCTGGGTCATATGGTAGTTCTTCTCGTTTTCCAAGGAATCTCCATACTGCTTTCTACAGTAGCTTCATTAATTTACATTCCCACCAACAGTGTATGAGAGTTCCCCTCTCTCCACATCCTCACCAGCATTTACTGGTTTTCTTTTTGATAATCACCATCCTAACTAAGTGAGATAATATCTCGTTGTGCATTTGATTTGCATTTCCTTGATGATTAGTGATGACCATTTTTTTAATTTAATTGTTGACCATTTTTATATATCCTCTTTTGAGAAATGTCTATTCAGGTCATTTGCCCATTTTTGAGTCAGGTTATTTGGGGGGTTTTGCTGTGGATTTATTTGGGTTTGTTATATTCTGGATATTAATGATTTTATGGCCTCATTAGGCCCAGGGATGAAGAGTTTGCAAATGTTTTCTCCCATTCTGTAGGTTATCTCTTTGCTCAATCATTTCTTTTGCTGTGCAGAAGCTGTTTAGCTTAATCTTTAGTTGCCCATACTTTTGGGGTCATATCCAAACAACCGTTGCCCAGACAAATGTCCTAAAATATTTCCCTTACTTTTTCCTCTGGGACTTTCATAATTTGGGGGCTTACATTTAAGACTTTGGTCCTTTTGAGTTGGTTTTGTGTGTGGTGAGAGACAGGTCTACTTTCATTTCTATGCATATGGGCACCTAGTTTTCCAGCACTATTTATTGAAGAGACTATCCTTTCTCTAAGGTGTGCTCTTTCTGCCTTTGTCAAAAATCAGCTGGCTGTAAACACATGGATTTATGTCTGGATTCTCTATATTGTTACATTATTCTCTGTGTCTGTTTTTATGCCAGTACCATGTTTTTTGGGTTACTATCAATTTGTAGTATGTTTTAGAATCAAATATTGTAATCTCTCTTGCTTTGTTCTTTTTGTTCAGGATTTCTTTGGCTATTCAGGGTTTTTTGTGATCTCATAAATTTTAGGAGTATTTTTTCTATTTTTGTGAAGAATGTTATTGGTATTTTGGTAGAAATTACTTTATTTTTTTTTCTTTTTGCGGTACCGGGGATTGAACGCAGGGGCATTCTACATCCGCGCTACGCCCCCGGCCCTGTTTTTTATACTTTATTTTGAAACCGAGTCTCACGAAGTTGCAGAGGGCCTCACTAAGGAGAGAGAGAGAGAGAGAGAGAGAGAGAGAGAACTGAGGTTGGCCGTGAATCCGGATCCTCCGGTCTCCGCCTCCCAAAGTACTGGGATTACAAGCGTGCGCCACCACGCCCGGCTAGAAATTACTTTAAATCTATATCTAGCTTTTGGTAGTATGGAAATTTTAACAATATAAATTCTTCCAATCCATGAACATGGGATACCTTTCTAAATTTTATATCCTCTTCAATTTCTTTCATCAGTGTTTTGTAACTTTCATTGTAGAGATCATTCACTTCCTTGGTTAACTTTATTCTTAGAAGTTTTTTGTAGCTATTGTGAATGAAAATGCTTTCTTAATTTCTTTCTCAGTAATTTCATTATTGGTGTATAAAAAAGCTATTGTTTTTTATATGATGATTTTGTATCCTACAGCCTTTTTTTTTTTTTTTTTTGCAGTACCAGGGGTTGGACGCAGGGGCGTTCTACCTCCGCGCTACACCCCCGGCCCTATTTTTTATACTTTATTTTGGAACCGGGTCTCACGAAGTTGTGGAGGGCCTCACTAAGGAGAGAGAGAGAGAGAGACAGGGAGAGAGAGAGCGAGAGAGCTGAGGCTGGCCGCGAACCCGGATCCTCCGGTCTCCGCCTCCCAAAGTACTGGGATTACAAGCATGTGCCACCACGCCCGGCATCCTACAGCCTTTCTGAATTCATTTATCAGTTCTGATAGGATTTTGGGGGCAGCATTATTAGTTTTTTTCCTATGTATAAAATCACGTCATCCACAAACATGGATAATTTGACTTCCTCCTTTCCTATTTGGAGGTTCTTTATTTCTCTCTCCCCCACACCCCAGCCAAGACTTCCAATACTGTATTGAATAAGAGTGGTGTAAGTAAACAACCTTTCTCTTGATTATAGAGGAAATTATTTCAGCTTTTCCATATTCAGTATGATGTAGGCTCTGGGTCTATCATACACAGCCCTTATTGTAATGAAGTACATTCCTACCATTTCTAACATTTTTAGGGTTTTTACCATGAAGCAATGTTGAATTTTATCAATGCTTTTTCTGCAGCTATTGAGAGGATCACATGGTTTTTGTCCTTCATTCTGTTGGTGTGATGCGTTATATTTATTGATTTGCATGTGTTGAGCCATCCTTGCATTCCCAGGGTCAATCCCACTTTATTTGATATATGATCATTTTTATGTGCTGTTGGGTTTGATTTGACAGTATTTTGTTGAGAATTTTTGCATCTATGTTCATCGGGGAAGAAATACTATTTTAATATCACAGAAGTAGAAAGGACATAATCCATTCTAATTGAACTGGTATAAAGCAAAGCTCATTGTAATGCGCTCTTTGCTCATTCCATCTCAGGTCTATAAAAAAATAGGTGAGGTGGGCCCCACTCTCCCACTCTAGATGACTTCTTGTGTTGGAAGGAAACACCCTGATACCTTTGCTGCTGTGATTCGCAAGTGTCCCCCAAAGGCCTGTGTGTTAGACTTGGTCCCAGTCTGTGGTACTACTGGGAAATGGTAGAACCTTTAGGAGGTGTGGCCTAGTGGGAGGAAGTTACATCCCTGGGGTGGTTCCCTTGAAGAGGGTTTGGGGACTCTGACCTCTTCCTCTCTCTGTGCTTCTTGGCCACTGTTGAGGTGAGCAGTTTGGATCCATCACACACTCCCACCACGATGAACTATGCCACCATGGGCTCAAAGCAACAGGACCAAGTGACCATGGACTGAAACCTCTGAAACCATGAGCCCAAAGAAACCTCTCTTCCTTTTAACTTGATGTTCTCAGGTATTTTATCACAGTGGCAGAAAGCTAACACCCTGGCTGCCCCAGCCCCCATGCCCCACTGCAGGCAGACCCAGCCCTGGCAGAGGTGGTGGGAGATTTTCTGCCAAGAAGAATCAGGATAACCTGCCGCAGTGCCCTGGCAAACAACCAGCGCTTCCAACCCATCGGGAGCAGGAACAGTCAGAGAAGAAATGAAGTCTACATAAGATGGAAGTCCAGCCCCCTCCCCAGGCACTCTAGCTTCCTCAAAAGAACAGACCAAGCACTGTGGCCAGGACCCCTCCTCGTGAATCCTGGACTGGGAGCTCCAGAGACACATGGCCACTGACCGCCCCATCACACTCACCCAGCTCAGCAGCTTCAGCCCAAGGTTGCCCATGCTGGCCACACCTCTACTGCTGACCATCAGATGCCATTTCCACCAGTCCCAGACAACCTTTTAGGAGTTGGGTGTGTGCTCTTGAGTTAGGGAGCACTCAGAACAACCCCCAGCTTGATCCCTGTAAAAGGTCCACCCTCCCTGCCTGGGTCTTTCTATGCACACGTACAGGCAGGGGCAGTGAGTCCACATAGACACACAGACACAGATGCATATACAGAGACACATAGACACACCAACATATACACACATACAGAGACACACAAACACTCATGTACAGAGATACATGCGTACAGAGATACATACAGATAGACACATAGGCACACAGGTATATAGACACACAGGCAAGTAGACACACATACAGAGACACATAGACACACACACAGAGGCACACATAGACACACAGACACACATATACAGAGAAATGCATAGACACACCAACACATACATACACACAAAGACACACACATAGACATACATGTACAGAGATACATACATACAGAGATACACACAGATAGACACACCGGTACAGAGACACACACATACATACAGAAACTGAATAAGATGTCATCGCAGGGAGGGACCACATCCTGCAGTCCTGCACATGGCTGCTGCACACCTGTGCTGCGTCCACCTTGGGCAGGGTGACAATGCCACTGTGGTCAGGGTTGCACATTCCTGTCCTGGTACCTGCTTCCAGTTCTTTGCCCAGAAGTGGACATATTTTGACATTTAACCTTTCTGATCATGTGTGCGAACACTGAGGGGAAATACAAGGGTTCTGTGGTGGTTTTGTTAATTAATTGCTAGATTGCCAACTGAGGGTGGAGCGGATATTCTTTGAGAACCTGCAAAGTGTCAAATGCATAGACAGCACAACAAATAGAACAGCTAGCGCCTACTTGCTCTAGGAAGGCGCCAGCTACTCCAAGAGCTTTCGTTGGACCAACCCCTTCGATCCTCAGATAACCCCGTGATGCGTACAACCAATTGCCCATGTTTCAGGCTCTTTACACAGAGCCCTTTGAGAAAAGAAATCAATCGTGCAAATGTTATCCCTGAAGTTACAGCTGAAAACATTTGGCTTACCAAAACAGCTGATGGAAAGCTACACCTCAAGGGTCAGCTGTCAGCTTCCCGTCCTCCCCAGCTTCCCCGGCTCACAACCTCCCCAGCTGCCCCAGCTCCCCCGGCTCCCAATCCTCCCCAAATGCCTTGGCTCCCATCCTCCACAACTGCCCCAGCTCCCCCAGCTTCCCTGTCCTTTCCAGCTGCTCTAGTTCCCATCCTCCCCCACTGCCCTGGCTCCCCAGCCTCCTCAGCTGCCCCAGCTCCCAAGCTATCCCAGCTCCTCGTCTTCCCCAGCTGCCCCTGCTCCCCATCCTCCCTAGCTGCCCTGGCTTCCATCCTCCCTAGCTGCCCTGGCTTCTGTCCTCCCCGCCAGGAAGCTCAATGCTTGCCGCCCCGCACGTTGCTCTATGGCTGTGCCTGGCATTGGTTAATCAATTCAATTTCTAAGGATCATCCTTGTCAAGAAGGCTCATTCATCCATGTCAGAGAAAGCCCAGGCACCTGCTGAGGCCAGGGTCTGGGAGTCAGGAGTGCTGGGTTCTAGTTTTACCAGAGTCTGTCCCTCTTGTAAACTGGACCAAGTCAGTGAATCTCAGAAATCCAGAAGAGTTAGATCAGGGCATTAGGTTAAATGATTCTCAACGCTCCTTAAAGCAGAACATTCCAATGATTCTAGAAGTCAGAATGCTAACAATTCTGATTAAGGATTCAGGGTATTTTTCAAAATTACAGATTTGTGACACATGTTGCCATAGGGAAGACAGTGGCCTTGGGGCCGGAGGGAAGGAACTGTCTGGGAAATGCACCACACGGCTCTCAGGGACGGTGTTGTTTCCTGGACCTGTAACCCCAATGGCTGCACATTTTCTCACTGAATGCAAAAAACTTTGTAAAGACCAAATGGTCTTCCACAGACCATGTTTTGGTGACTTCTGTGTATGTGTGTGTGGTACTGGATATTGAGCCCAGGGGCGTTCTACCTCCAAGCTACACCCCAGCCCTTTTTATTTATTCTTTGAAACAGGATCTTGCTAGGTTGCTGAGAGTCTCACTACAGTGCTGAGGCTGTCCTCGAACCTGCAATCCTCCTGCCTCAGCCTCCCAAGTACTGGGATTACAAGTATGCGCCACCACACCTGGCTTCATTTTTCTCTTTCAAAGCAAGCTGAAGCTTTTTCTGATGGTCATTCAGCTCCAACAATGATTCAGGTCTTGCTACAAAATGTGGCCCCTCTAGCAGCTCAGCCTCCCTGGGACCTGGTCAGGAATGCAGAATCTCAGGTCTAAGCTGCACCAGGAACCGCACTACAGCATGCAGCAGTGCAGGGCTCCCAGTGCAAGCAGGATGCTTCTTGAAGAGGGAGGGCCATGGTGGACACCAGGCATACCCATGCCAGGCCATGCTCCAGTCACATGGGCTGTCTGGCTGTCCACACTTGGTGGGAATGTTCAAGCCTTGATGAAACTTTGAGATGGTGCAGGACATGGAGCTGAGGTCCTCCTCACACTGGGTCATGTGGACAGCAAGAGGCAGTAGATGTGTGCCCTCTGACAACATATGTCCTCCAAGGGAAGTCTTCTGAGCTGAAGAGTCTTAGCTCAAGTGGTAACAAGGGCCACAACATCTGTTCCCACCATCTGGAGGCTGAAGTCAGAGATCCAGGTGTTGGCAAATGTAGCATCTGGTAGGTCTGTCCTCAGAGACGGTATCTCCTCACCATGTCCTACCTGGTGAAAGGAGCAACCACTCCAAGGGGCTCACCAACACCATGAAGACCGCTCTTGGGGCCTCACTACAATCCCATGAAGGCCGCCCAGAAGGACTCATTACAATCCCATGAAGGCTGCTCTTGGGGGTTCACCAACACCATGAAGCCCGCTCTTGGGGGCTCACTACAATTCCACGAAGGCCACTCTTGGGGGCTCACTAAAACGCCACGAAGGCCACTCTTGGGGGCTCACTACAATGCCATGAAGGCCACTCTTGGGGGCTCACTACAATGCCATGAAGGCCACTCTTGGGGGCTCGCTACAACGCCACGAAGGCCGCTCTTGGAAGCTCACTATGACGCCACGAAGGCCGCTCTTGGGGGCTTGCTGTGACGCCATGAAGGCTGCTCTTGGGGGCTCGCTGAGATGCCATGAAGGCTGCTCTTGGGGGCTCACTAAAACACCATGAAGGCCGCTCTTGGGGGCTCACTACAATGCCATGAAGGCTGCTCTCGGGGGCTCACTAAAACACCATGAAGGCTGCTCTTTGGGGCTCACTACAATGCCATGAAGGCCGCTCTTGGGGGCTCGCTACAATGCCACATAGGCTACTCTTGGGGACTCGCTAAAACGTCATGAAGGCTACTCTTGGGAGCTCGCTATAATGCCACGAAGGCTGCTCTTGGGGGCTCGCTAAAACCCCAGGAAGCACTCATCCACTCACAGCTTCACCACCTCCTGAAGGCCCACCTCCTACACCACTGCTTTGGGACTAGGACTCAACGTGCAAGTTTTTTGGGGACACACCATTCAGAGTATAGCAGGGAGAAGTGCACACAGCCCTACTCCCCATCTCCCTTTCCATGAGAAATAATCATAAAATCAATGGTGGTGATGGAAGCAAGTGAACACCAGGGCCTGTCTGCATCGATTCGCCTGCTCCCTCCCACAAATAAACAGCTGTGTTAAAGTTACCTATTATTAATAGCCCATTTAGCACTTAAGAGCAGCAGCATCAATCCTCACCCAGCCCTGTGCATGGCGGGGAGCCTCAAGAGTGTGCTGAGTTGATACCAGGCGAGGGAAGCCCCTTGCTGCTGTGGCCTTAATAATTCACGAGCCTCCCTGCTCTGTGCCTCCCTGCTCCATGCCTCCGGGCACTCCACGGACAGGCAGCTCACAGAAGTGACACAGGATGGACACTTCCATGGCACGAGCCAAAACCAACAGGACCCAGCTGGAAAGCTCACACGAGGGCCAGTGAGGTAGCAGGACACCAAAGCCTTCATCACACCGAGGACAGGCCCCTCGAAGATGAGACCGTTGCCCCACCTGGCTGACCGCCCATCCCAGCGTCAGCAGGTGGCAGAGACAATAACCAGCAGCCTCCCATGCGGAGAGGCAGGGGTGGCCATCTGGCTTCAGAGGTGTTGTCCCCACGGACAGTCCCTCATCCACAGGGAGCCTGGCTCCTCCTGCAGATAGAGAGGGTGTCCACCAGCACAGTGTGACCTGAGACGTAGGTCACACCCAAAGCCCCCAGCGTGGACTTGTCCTCCAGGGTGGGAGGGATGCAGATGCACAGTGAAGACCTGGCTGGGCGCCAAGGTTGCCTTGGAAAGACAGGAGTCACTCTAGCTGACCGTTCAGCATGCGTGGCCCCAGTGGCCTTCCGCCTGTAGTGCAGCCGGAAGCATCCAGATAGAATGCAAGTAGGTGCAGCAGAAGAACCTAAAACACCCAGGGTACAAATCTTGTTCACCAGCAGTTTGCAAATTGGGCGTGATGTTTCACAACCTGAAGTTTGGATGAAGCAGTGCCAACGCCCGGCTGTAGCAAACAGAAGGAACGGCCAGGCTGCAGGGCCTGGGAAACACAGCCAGGGAACAACAAACACCCTTCCCGACAGGGTGACCACACTGCGCTCGCTGTGCAGCCGCAGGGATGAGAGCGCGGGATATGCATCCTCCCCTGGGACTTCCGAGCGTCCTCTCGGCTCAGGCTCGTGTGCTCTGCAGTCTCACAGGTGTGTGGTGTAGCTGAGTACGGGTGTGCAGCATGATGCAGGGGGAGAAGGAAGGGCCTGTGACCCCCAAGGGGACATCTGGGGACAGAGTCTTCCCTCCCTCCCTTTACCCTCTGATGGGATCCCCTTTTTTCCATGTACAGGACATACACGTGTTTAAGGGTCACTCTCTGCCCCTGGACATGTGCCACGTGTCAGGGACTCGGGCTCTGAAGCAATGTCAGACACCCAGGAAACCCACGGGGGGGTTCTGGCCACAGGGCACTGCAGGATCAGACCGGAGGGCACAAAGAAGGGCCAGGGCAGGGCAGGCGCTCGGCAGGCTCCCGACAGAGGGAGCTGTTGTGGGCATCGCTGACCACAGGGCAGGAGCCCTGCATCTCCACCTCCTTCCTCCCCACACTGGTAGGAATATGACATTGGTGAAAATCCAGTTGTTCCTGGTGTCATTTTCTAACAGAAACACAGCATGGACGTGATCCTGCCAACAGCCATGTCTGCTCACTTGTGCCCTGCCCGCGCACGTTCACATGTGACATGGGCAGGAAATGTCAGGTGCTGTGGCCAGAGAGTGGCCAGCAGGGACCCCAGGCCATGCACCCTTCCTCAGCTCCAGGAAATGGCTACATGGCCGCAGCCAATGAAGAAAAAAAGGATTTGGGCGGCCTCACAGGGAGCCAAAGAGAAATACATGTAGATCCCAGAGGAACCGTGCAATGGACAAGCGGGCTCCATCTCCCTTTGCATGCACCTGCACTCACGAGAAGTCACAAGGAGCGCTCGTTCAGACACCTGCAGGCAGATTATGACTCTTGCTTCCCAGGCACACAGGGCTCCGGGAGGCTGATGCTCTTCGGAAAACTGTACTGTGAGGAGAGGCAAGGACAGGACAAGCCAATGCCCAGGAACCGCTTTCAGAACATGATGAGGCTCTCAGGGCTGCGGAGTCCCCACACTGCATCCAGAGCTCCACGTCAGGACCGACTGTTTGCAGCCAGAGTTGACTTCAGGAATCTCCACAAACACAGGCATATGTGGCTGCAACAGCTGTCACCGGAACAGAACCAAATAAGCCACTTACAAACACAACCACACCTGAAGGGACTTTGCAAACTGCAGGGTGGGGCGGGGACAGCTCTGCTGGAGCCAGTCATCTCAACACCAGGCACGACAGGCCACTGGGCGCCACCCTGGCCAAGCGCAAAGGTGGACATGTCCCCAGAAGAGCCGCTTCCTCAGAATCCCATAGGACTTCGACTCAGACATCAAACTTCCACGTAGGATCTGCAGGCCTCGCTGACAGACAGACCCGGGAACAGCTGGGAACAGTCATGGAGCAAAGACACAAGGACGCTGGGGCAGGAGGTGTCCTCTGTTGCCTCATGGCCCTGACTCACCCTCTCCACCTGATAAGCAGAACAGCCTCATCCAAGCCCCCCGCAACCCCCAGAGGCAACACCGCCCCACAGACGAGAAAACCAAGGCACGGGTGCTCACAGCCTTCCTCAGGTCACCAACTCTAAGCCCAGGGGTTAACCACAGAACTGTCCTCCAAATATTGAAGGCCACTTCCCTTCCTTTAAAAATCTTCCTCTGAGATTGGGAATAAATTTTATAACATTGAAGATCAATAAAATTACTGTTTTATCCCCTGGCATGGAAAGGCTCCGTTTTAGTTCCTGAGCAATCAAGAAGAGCAAGCCAGGCCGGGCGTGGTGGCGCACGCTTGTAATCCCAGTACTTGGGAGGCTGAGACTGGAGGATCCGGTTTTGCGGCCAGCCTCAGCTACTTAGTGAGGCCCTCCGCAACTTAGTGAGACCCTGTTTCAAAATAAAGAATAAAAAATAGAGCTGGGGGTGTAGCTCAGAGGCAGAATGCCCCTGGGTTCAATTCCCAGTACCACAAAAAAAAAAAAAAAGAAGAGCAAGACAGTGAGGAGTGTTGGTGTTGGCTGTGGGACCCTCTCCAAGGAGGCTCTCAGCAAACAGGGGACCCAGGCTGGTGTCCCTAGCCACAAAAACCTCAACACCATGCACTTTAGAAGCAGGGAGCCCCGACGGGGGAAAGTAGGGTCCTTTGAGTTTCTGGACTTTCTCCTTCAAAGGTCTCCAACATTCCTTCCTTTTGAATGAACATTTCATTTCCTTCGTTTTGTTCTGGTGGGAAGGCGGACACAGAAAGCGGCTTTCCTGGGGCAGCGTGGCCACTGTCCCTCTAGCTCTCCACACTTTCGCCAGTTCCTGTTAGCACACCTGGTCCTTAACAGACACCAGCACCATGGACCTGAGAGAGGCAGAGGGAGCTGAGCAGGCTCTCATGGCGCCTGCAGGGGACCTGCCCTATGCCTCTGGACAGCACGGTGGCTACCCCAATGTCTCCTAGGCCAGAGAACCCCTGCGCTTGTGACCCGCCACACACTGCTGTGACAAACAGGCCTGCCGAGGCCACTTGTGACTGCCCTTCCACCCGCCACACAGGATCCGTCAGCCGTGACGCCAGCCGCGTCTATTCTTGGGAAGGCTTTTCATTATCGCCACGTAGGATGCCAAGGCTGAGGCTTGACAGGCTCCATCCAGGCCTCTGCTCTCCTCTCGCTCATTAGCACCACGCAGGAGCACAGCAGGCGGGTCCCCAGGGAGCACCCAAGTTAATTAACTGATTGATAAGCACAGAGAGGAAGGTGGGCCAGAGGGGCAACGCAGGGTTCCTGCAGAAAGGGGAGGAGGAACGGGGCTCTGGGAGGGGAGAGGACACTGGAGCCACGTGCCCCCCGTGAGGACCCAGGAGCAGGAAGAACCGAGGCTGTCCCCACCCTTCACTGCCACCCACGTGTGCAGGCCGCCCTGATCATCCTGACCCCAACAGCCTGACCTGGATGAAGGAACAGACAACTTGCTGTGGACGATGGTTGTAAGTGGACATGAAGACCCAATGGCGGCAACATCTTTTATTAAAAGCTAATGCCTTAAGCCAGGCATGATGGCACACACCTATAATCCCAGCATTTGGGAGGCTGAGACAGGAGCTATCTCAGGTTTGAGAATCGCCTCAGCAATGTAGCAAGACTCTCAGCAATCTAGTGAGACCCTGTTTCAAGACAAAAAATATACATAAATTTTTTAAAAAGGGCTGAGGGTGCCGGGCATGGTGGCGCACGCTTGTAATCCCAGTACTTTGGGAGGCGGAGACCAGAGGATCCGGGTTCATGGCCAGCCTCAGCTCTCTCTCTCTCTCCCTCCCTGTGTGTGTGTCTCTCTCTCTCTCTCTCTCTCTCTCTCTCTCTCTCTCTGTCTCTCTCTCTACCTAGTGAGGCCCTCCACAAGTTCGTGAGACCCGGTTTCAAAATAAAGCATTAAAAAAAAATAGGGCCGGGGGTGTAGCGTGGAGGTAGAACACCCCTGGGTTCAATCCCCGGTACCGCAAAAAAAAAAGGGGGGCAGGGGGTGTAGCTCAGAGGTAGAATGCCCCTAGGTTCACTCCCCAAGTACCACACACACACACAAAGCTAATTCTTTAAATTATAAGCCTGCAAATAGTACCTCATTCAACTTCCTATCTTACAAATGGGGAAACTGAGGCCGTGGAGTTCTTGGTTTGAGAGAAGAAAAAACAACAATCTTTAGACAAATGTTGCTGAAGCAAGCAGCACTCGCTTATCACACTTCACAGAATTAAGACAGTGGTTTGTGTCTGTTTTAATTTCACAGACTAATAACCCTTCTTTAAAATTGGAGTAACCTATATATGAGGTTGCCCGATCTTTCCAATTTTAAATGTTTATAGGAAAAAAACACTCAGCCACCATCACAATCACTTCACAAATAAGTCCCTAACACCAAAGCCATGGCAGGAGGTATCGGGGCGGCGACACGCATCTCAAGCTGAGCAGGAGCCTCCCGCGTCTGCTCCCGGGTGGCCGGCGTCAGCCTCCGGCCTCGGTGCACACAGCTGCTCCCAGATCACGTCTCATTAGGCGAGCACACGGACCTTCTGAGGGAGTGTGGGTCACGTGTCCCATCCATGACTGCCACTGGGCCACCGGAGAGGCACCAGGCTCAGGCCTCACACAGCCGAGGGTCAGGGCCAGTCGCAGTCTCTTGGTCTCTCCAAGCAGCAGGAGAATGTGCCACATTTCCTCATGGAAGTCAGAGAGGCCAGACGAGGTCAGTGAACGCGGGGACCCAGTGTGTACACCCAGGTGGCCGCCGATGCCTCCTGGAACCCCATGAAGGGAAACATGACTGCAGGGTAGGAGGGGCCTGAGACGCACAGAGACTCTGCGAATGCAGCTGGCCCCGACCACCAGAAGCTAAGGACACACTGCATCTGACCCCTACAAAGCTCTGCAGAGCCAGGCTCCTCGCGCTGTCCCTGATCCCAGGTCCCTGGTCCCTGGTCTGATCAGGAGGAGGACACACCTGCTGTGGCTGCTGGGACCCCCTGCTGCTGCTGAGGACAACACCAATAATAACAGCTTCCACCTCGCTGAGCCTCGCGGCGTGCCAGGCACCAAGTCAACCACATCACACATGTTCTCAATACCCACAACTCCGCGTCACTATCGCCTAAGAGAAAACGGGGCCATCTGCTGAGGGTCAGGTGGTCATTAGCCCCACGACCGTCCCCAGAAGGAATGCGTTCTGATCCCAGTGATACCCTCTTCTTTCACAAGATTTTAAGGAAACATGTGGACCGCAGACTCCTGGAGGGCAGGAACATTTCCTCACCCAGTCCTGTGCCGCTGAACGACAGGGATACGGTGGGGACATGTGTCATTAGGTAATTTCTCAGCTGTGCGAGAACCACAGAGTGCTGAGGCCGACTGGACAGCACAGCCAGATACCTCTGAGGCTGCACGGCGTGTACCACACGGCTGTGTGTGCGGTCCGCATTGAAAAACAGTGCCACATGCTACACATCTGAACCTCTGTGCAGGACATGTGTCTTGCCCCCACACGCCCTCCACAAACACTTGCCATACTATGAGGATAATATCCAGTGTCTCATCTTTATATATTTTTATAAGGATATACATACATGAATACTGGGAACTGAACCCAGGGGCATTCTACTTCTGAGCTACACCCCCAGCCCTATTTTATTTTTTATTTTGAAACAGGTCTCACTACATTGCTGCCAACCTGAGATCCTCCTGTCTCAGCCTCCCAAGTGCTAGGAGGCAGCATAGCATGAGCCACCACGGCCGGCATCTTCCTCATCTTTGCAAGACATGCTATTTCACATAAGGCACCTAAAACTTTTTTTTTTAAATGTGTGGCACTGGGGATTGAACCCAGATGCATTCTAATGCTGCGCTACATCCCATCCCATGTTATTTAGAAACAGAGTCTCGCTATTAGGCTAGCCTCAAAATTGCAATCCTCCTGCCTCAGCCTCTTGAGTAGCTGGGATTACAGGTGTGCACCACCTCTACTGGCTGGAACGTCCTTTTTCCCATACTGCTTGACTTTAAACTCACCCTGGGATCTGATGTTCTTTCAGAGTTTCTATAATAAACATGTAATCATTAAACCAATGTCATGCATTCTTTAATGGTGCCAATTTAGACCACTTTTTAACATCTAATATAGACTGGCATTGTCAATAATGTCATTTACTAGCACCCTGAGGTGGATTTTACATCTAAATTTTATTCCCTCAGAACCTTTGGAGAATAAGAACAGGCCTATCTATATAAATATCCAATGTTTAGCTTGCTGGCACATTTTTATTTTCCCAAAATAGCACTAAATCAAGACATTCTTCAAGAACCACATCTTACTTCCCAAAGTGACAAAACCAAGCACCCACTCCACTTCATCGCTGGCCCGACGTTCCCTCTGCCCCTCGCACTGCCACGATTTGACTCTCCTGTGTCTCCCTGTCCATCCTCCCAGTCACCTGCTTGTGCTATGACTGCGTAAAATGGATTCCAGGGACAGACTCTGTACATCTCTAGTTGCTTGATCTGTGTGTCTGTGGCCGCAACCTCAATGACTAGAGTAAATTTCAATCTAAATTCCTTATACGTTACAGACAGGCAATTATTAGAGATAATGATAGAAGATGGAAACAAGTAGAACCTTCTTCTTACTGAACTAAGACTCTAATTTTTATCTTAAAAAATATTTTTCCACTTAAAAAATGTTTCTTTTTTCAACTGATCAAAATGCTTCCTTCTGCTTTGATCCATGCAACGAAAACTCAGGTCAAGCCATGTCCCCCCAGCCTTCAACACCCCTCTTGGTGTCCTGCCAGGCTTCTCCCTCCTGCAGAACTTGTGTCTCGCCCAAACCAGCAGGCGCGTGTCCCTGTGCACTCTGTAAACCACTGAGCAGCTTGCAGCCGGCTGCCTGCACAGTGGCTGTGCCCGATTTGTGCAGGAGGGACCTGGGTCCACATGTGTCCTGCAAGAACAGAGCCCTCCGCATGGCTTTGCTTCTACAGCAAGCTTCTCCACTCCACTCAACTCCACCTCCAAGACTTTTTTTCTTCTTAGCGTATTCCAGGCCACGAGTGTGAGACAATCAGGTGTAAGGACATGGGGGCCCTTGCTGGGCAAGTCGCAAGCCCATCCCTGCAGCACAGGCCTTCCCCTGGCTGGAGCGCTCCCCCGTCCTCATCCACCGCCCCAGCCCCAGCATCCCACAGCACCTCCGCCTACCCTCCTCACAGGTGTCTCTGACTCTTTTCTTCAGTAAAAATATGGCCTAGCCACACGACACACAATAGCCGCCCGCCACGTTTGCCAACAGCAGCAGAGCCAGCAAGGGCCCTCGCTGAACCAGCAACGGGCCTTCCTCTGAGCTGCTGGTCAAGGCAAAGAGGCTCTGGAGCAAGGCCCAGCATGTCTGCCTTCCACCCCACCACCCCCAGAGGGCACGGGGACCCCGAGACCCTGAGGTCCCTGCGAGAGTCAGGAGGCAAAGCGAGTGAGCATTTACTCTCATCTGCTGTCTCTAAGAGAAAGGCTGCAGGGGAAAAACAGGCGAAAGAGGGAAAGGAGCAGCAAGGATGGGGCCGACCTGGGCCCAGAGGCCCCTCGGGAGCAGACATGCCACCACGTGGACGTAAAACCAAAAGGGTGTTGATGGCACACCAAAGACCCTGCCCTGCCTAGGCTGCCTCTCCACCCTGCTGTTCCCACTGCCAGAAAGACTAGCCAACAAGCACTGCCCACCCTCCTCCTGCAGTCCAGGGCGAGCAAGCTGGCCGGCCTGGCTTCAGGTGAGCACAGCTGCCCCCCACACACCTCCAACAGAGCCCCATAGGCCGTCTCCAGACACTGTCCGTGACGTCCAACAGTGTAGCCCAGACTTTCAAGTGTCCTGGATTTCGCATTTATCAAATATTATATGAAATGATATTTATCTAAAAGAAAGTTTGGGGGGCCACCAGTGGGTGTAGCTCAGTGGTAGAGTGCTTGCCTAGCGTGTGCAAGGCCCTGAGTTCCATCCCCACTACCACACACACAAAAAGAAACATTTGGTATACCTAAAAGAAAGTGTATACTACCTCTTTTTATTACACTTTCCACTCTAACTTATAAGAGATTTGTATAACTATAATTTAAGTCACACTTCTTTTATTCAAGAACTTTTAAGCTCTTTGAAAAAATGCGAAGCCGGGTGAGGTAGCACACACCTGTAATCCCAGTACTTGAGAGGCTGAGACAGGAGGATCACAGGTTCAAGACCAATCTCAGCAACTTAGCAAGGGCTCTCGGCAACTTAGTGAGATGCTGCTTCCAAATGAAAAAGTGGGGCTGAGGGTATAGCTCAGAGGTAGAATGCCCCTGGGTTCAATCCCTAGTACCACAAAAGAAATAAAAGAGCCAGGCATGGTGGCGCACACTTATAATCCCAGTACTTGGGAGACTGAGGCAGGAGGATCACAGGTTTAAAGCCAGCCTCAGCAACTTAGCGAGGCTCTCAGCAGCCTAGTGAGACCCTGTTTCCAAATAAATAAAAAATCGGGCTGGGGGTGCAGCTTAGAGGTAGAATACCTCTGGGTTCAATCCCCAGTACCAAAAAAGAAAGAAAGAAAAAATGATGTGAAATAAATTCCAAATGGTATTTTCACCATTAATTATTCTCATCATGGCAACATAGTCAGGCCTGCATGTTAGCTGCATGTGACTTTTTAAAATATGTTCATTTAAAATGCAAATGATATTACTATTTAAAATGTAATAGCAACGTTTTTGTAAAATCTCAATAGTTAATTCATCTGAAACTTAAACTTTCTAAATTGACATTCTTTTTTTTTTTTTGTGTGTGTGTGTGTGTGTGTGTGTGTTTTGCTGGGAATTTAACCCAGGGGCATTCTACTTCTGAGTATACTCCCAGCCTTATTTTATTTTTTTATTTGGAAGCAGGGTCTCACTAAGTTTCTGAGGGCCTTGCTAAATTTCTGAGGCTGGCTTTGAACATGCGATCCTCCTGTCTCAGTCTCCCAAGTCCTGGGATTATGGGCGTGCACCACCACACCCAGCTCACATTGTTTTCAATAATAACAAATTTTATCCAACATTAGCTGGAGAAACTTGAGCTTCCAGGAGTAATAAGTAGGACTGGCCAGAAGCTGTGGCAACCAAGGATTTGCCCACCACTGCAGGTCATTCTCTTGAAGAGAGGTATAAATGGTTTAAACCAGGGACTGCAGGTGAAGTTCTGTCATTTCTCTGGACTTCTAATACAAGTGAAAACTGCAAAGATCACTAGGCTGGGTGGGGGCAGACCCTCAGCAAGTCCACACTGCCCACACACTGCCTCCTGTCATTTAATGTGTGCTCTGGACCCAGCCCGCTGCTACCATGTTCACAGAGATCACTGCAGTTTCACTGTTAGAATCCTCTTTCATTCCAGTGAAAAAGCCCAGTTCCAGCCCCCTTAATTTCTTAATCTCATGTTGGCTATTCATGGAACCAAGGACCAGACACCGTGATAAAGCAGGTGTGGGCATGCTGGGAGGTAAGGGTGCAGACACGAGCATGCTAGGAGGTGGGGGTGCAGATGCAAGCATGCTGGGAGGCAGGAAGGCGGGTGCAGGCACACTGGGAGGCAAGTGTGGGCGTGGGCCCTAGGATGCTGGGAGGCGAGGGTGTAGGTGTGGGCAGGCTGGGAGGCAGGGGTGTGGGCGTGAGGATGCTGGGATGCAGTGGGTATGTGGGTGTAGACAGGAGGATGCTGGGAGGCAGGGGTGTGGGCCCTAGGATGCTGGGAGGCGAGGGTGTGGGCCCTAGGATTCTAGGAGGCAAGGGTGTGGGCCCTAGGATGCTGGGAGGCGAGGGTGTGGGCGTGGGCCCTAGGATGCTGGGAGGCGAGGGTGTAGGTGTGGGCAGGCTGGGAGGCAGGGGTGCGGGCGTGAGGATGCTGGGATGCAGTGGGTATGTGGGTGTAGACGGGAGGATGCTGGGAGGCAGGGGTGCAGGTGCGAGGATGCCAAGAGGCAGGAGTGCAGCCATGGGCAGGCTGGGAGGCGGGCCATGGGCATGAGTGCAAGGATGCTGGGAAGTGGGGGTGCGGGCACAGGCAGGCTGGGAGGCAAGGATGCTTAGGAGGTGGGTGTGAGGGTGCTGGGAGGCAAGGCTGTAATCTGGGCATGCTGGGAAGCAGGTGGGGGTGGCAAGGATGTTGGGAGGCAGGATGCGGGTCCAGGCAGGCTGGGAGGCGGGTGTGGGCGCAAGTGCTAGGATGCTGGCGGGCAGGCTGGGAGGCTGGTGCAGGTGCGAGGATGCTGGGGTGTGGGAGTGTGGGGGTGTGGGTCTGGGCATGCTGGGAGGCGGGGTGCAGTCCAATAGGTTGGGAGGCTGGTGCAGGCATAAGGATGCTGGGATCTGGGGGTGTGGTCTGACAGGCTGGGAGGAGGGGTGCAGTTCAGAGGCTGGGAGGCTGGTGCAGGGGCGAGGATGCCGGGGTCTGGGGGTGCAGGTCTGGACATGCTGGGAGGAAGGATGCAGTCCAGGCAGGCTGGGAGGCAGGCTGGGAGGCAGGGGCGAGGATGCTGGGGTTGGGGGTGTGGTCTGGCAGGCTGGGGGGGGGGGCGTCCATGCTTCCCCTGAGGATCCAGACCCACAGTGCCTTTCAACCCCCTTCCCCATCTGTGTCTCAGCTCTTCCACTGTCAAGTCCATGGAGGTTTGCAGAGAGAGCTTCGAGGGCTCTTGGTGGAAGCAGCTGTGCCTCCCAGGACCGGCGGTGGGAAGACCTCAGTGGCTGATCACCGGACCCATCCCCTGCCCTCCCGTGGAAACAGAAGGCTCCACTGGCACGCAGGCTGAGAACACGCAGGTGGCAAGCCTCCGGTCACAGCCAGGTCAGCAGCTGCTCTGGCTGCAGTGCAGCTCCGCCCTGCGTGGGCAAAGCCTCGGCACCCCTTGCCAACGTCATGAGAAGCTCCATCATCCACAGCCAGAATGCATTCCACTTCTGAAACCCGTTGACTCACACCACCAAAGGAAGTCCTTTCCCTGTGGAAACCAGGTCAGCCTTCCCTCTCCAGATCCCTGCCCCAAGCACACCATTTCCAGACACATCCTGTAGCTGCCTACAGGACCCGCGGCAGAAACCAAACGGGCCACACAAGACACAGAAGGCCCACGGCAGAGGATGGAGGGAGCCATCCTGGGCCTATCCGCCCAAGGATCAGCTCAAACTAATCTACACTTAATTTATTATGAAAGCCATCCCTCTTTCATCCCTCATTTTGAATCGGCTTTTTATTACAAGTCTGAGATGAGAACTTGCTTCTTTGGAGCTTGTATTGACACTTTTTTAAAAGATGATGGAGCTGTGGGGGAGGAGGGCTGCACCAGGAGTCCCAGCCTCTCGGGAGGTCAAGGCAGGAGGATCCCTTAAGCCCAGGAGTTCCAGACCAGCCGGGCAGTGTAGCGAGACCCACTCTCAAGTCAGTGAAGCACAGCAAGTGTTTGGAACACAGAGTTTTTATGGGCACATCACAGAGTGAATTCTACCGGTTCCATTGTTGCCAGTGTGGGAGAGCTAAAGGTTTCAAAAGCAAGCCACACATTTTCAAACATCAAGACTCTTCAGGAGGCAGAGAAAATATGTGAATTTGACACTCCAAACAAAACCCAATCTAAAAAATTGCACCTTAGACCCCAGGGCCAAAGAACAGTTTAAAATTCTCCAGGAAGAGGCACAGCGGGCACCCCTACAGGTCCCGAGCTCCTGCCCTGCCCTGCTGCAGGAGTAGCCTGGTTCTGGTGGAGGTGGAGGATGTTCCCCAAAAGCATGCAGAGCCTGCATCCTGAAAACCACCCTCCCTGCCCTGGGATCATCCGCTGGGAAGGAGGCTCTGGGGGCACAGCACAGCCAAGGGCACTAGGAGTCCTGAGGTGCACTCTTCAACCACCTGAGCCTCAGCCGCCCTGCTGCAAAGTGGAGCCAGAGACACTCCCTGTGGAGGCTGCTGCTCCCTGTGGAGGCTGCTGCTCCCGGTGGAGGCTGCTGCTCCCTGTGGAGGCTGCTGTGGGAGCTGTGGGTCAGGCAGCCAGTGGTGAAGGGGATCAGTAGAGCCTGGGTGAGCTGTTCTACAGCCCGATGGTGGCGGGGCGCCAGATCCACACGTGGAATGACGTGCTGAAGGAAAACCATGCTGTGTGGTAATTTTAAAATCCAATCCTAAAAAGAAAGCTCCACAGTCTGTTTTGCAACTGTGAGCTCATCTCCTTGCTGCTGTGCCCTGGCCGCCCTCGCAAGAACCTCACCGAAGGACCTAAGGAGGGTGGCTGTGCTCTGGGTCACAGTCGACACTGCTACAGGGAACACAGAAACAAAGCAAGTGAAATGGCCTCGCATCCACACCCCGACGAGCGACGAGCGTTCACACCAACCGCCCGCACAAATCCCCGTCTCCTACATCACGTGCGCCGAGGCACTAAAACAAACACAGCTCCAAACTCAAAGTCCACTTTCGGAGGCTAATGTGAGTGTCGCAGCGTAACAGCCACGTCAGCCACACACCAAACAAAAAGGTATTTAACATGTGCGGGGGGCGGGGTGTCCTACAGGAGCCTCGCCCATTTTTACTTCCTGCCCTAGATAGTTAAAGGGTGGCTTGGCAGGGTGGTGAGAGAGAGCATGAACTAAAAGAAAAAATGTCCTTCCTTCATTTCCACGTTGTTTTCAGGCAGCAGAAAAGTAGACTGACTTTCGTGCTTCTCGAGTTTTCTGGCCTTCTATCATCCAAGATTAGAAAAAAAATTAAGTCCAGCTGGGTCGACAGTCACAAAGGCCAATTTAGACTAAGGTGGAAACAGCTGCCAGGTGCCAGTACGTGGAGCAGAGGGTTATCTGCCATGAGTTTAGCTGTTTGCTTTCTCCAGGAAACAGAACATCTTGTCAGAAAAGATAAGACAGGTTTTTAGTTGGCTGAGGTATGCTGGCCTTCATCTCCAGGATGCACCTGGACAAAACCCTTTCTGCCCACTGAAGGCTTTTCTTCACCCCTCCACACACAAAAAGTCCTTAAACTAGCAATATTTGCCCAGGCATAGCTTAAATACCTACCAAAGCCAGAGAGGTTTGTTTTTTGTTTGAGCCACACTTAGTTACAAATACCTTTTCTTTCTTAATTCTGTGTATTGGGCGGGGGTTGGGGATTGAACCCAGGGGCATTCTACCTCTGAGCTACCCCCCTCACCCTGTTTTTTTTTTAATTTGGAAACAGGGTCTCATTAGGTTGCTGAGAGTCTCGCTATGTTGCTGAGGCTGTCCTTGAACCTTTGATCCTCCTGTCTTGGCTTCCCAAGTACTGGGATTACAGGTGTGCACCACCATACCCAGCCAAACACCTTTTCTTAAGGAATTTGAAATTCCAAGGTAATACTCCGAGAGGCTGCAGTAACAGAACCTTAAGAAGACCCTGCACGGCCACAGCTCAGGCAGCCCCATCCCTCCTTCACACCTTCTCCTCTTGCTTGCCCCATATTCCTTTTTTTTCAAAACTCCAGAAGAAGTGGGTGAGCAATTGCATTTGTGAATTAGATGATACTGTATGTAAAAAATAGACAAGACAAACCCAGAATGCAGAAATTATCATCACATAAAAAGAACCACTGATTGCAGCGTGGAAATCCACACACAGGCCGTGGTTGCACACCAGCATCTGCCTGCATCCGCTGCCCCTGGAGTGACAGCCTGTTCCTGCTGGGGAAAGGGGCACCCACCAAACCTGCACGTTTCATGGCACACAGCAACCCATGGCATGTGTGCTGGGCCCCAGGCAACCAGAGAGTTAAGGCCAAAGCGGACTGGTGCAGACGAAGAACCCACCTCCTCCTCCCGGGGGCAGTAGTGAATGGTGACCTTGACAAGCAGGTGCAAAACAGATCTGCTTTCAAAGAAGAGCTGCAAGGTGCTGAGATGCACAGCTAGGTTTAGCACCAGGAGGAAGCCATTTAAAAGCCTCTTTTTATTTCCTGCCTGCCCCTCCCAAGGCTGACACACTTAACTGCCATCTCTGGATATAGGAAGCAGCCACTTCATGCATCTGGTTTCATGGATGAGCCCATTGCCTGGAAGCCCCGGGTCCTGCCCAGGAATACCAAAACCTAAGGCTATGGAGACCCAAAACAACGGGCAGACAACAGCTCACAGAGAGAGCTGAGCTGCAGGCCCGGGGGAAGGGGCAGGCTGCTCATTACCACACAACCAAACAGAATCAAATGCTCCGGACCCCACAAAGCAGGGATGGATTTGTGCTTCTGTGGGAGGAGGGATCCTTTGATTTAAAAATAAACAATCATATCATCTAGTTCACAAAGCTAGCTGACTCCTGCTCCTGCCGGCTCTGCTATTTGGCTCTGTGTGGGCTCACTGGTGAATGAGAAACATGTGCAGGCAAATAGGGAGGCAGAAACAGAGGTGCCAAGGGAACAATCACCTGTCCTCACAGCCAGGTGATTGCGAGCTTTGGATCTGGACTCTCCAGGCAAAATCTGCATGAAAGGTCGTGTTTGGAAAATGAAATGTGTTTCTTTAGCAAAAAAGGGGGAGGGTCCTTTATATACAAGGTGGCTTGAGCTGGGGGTGGTGGTACATGCTTGTGATCCCAGTACTTGGGAGGCTGAGACAGGAGATTGCAGGTTCGAGGACAGTCTCAGCAAGTAGTGAGACTCTCATCAACCTAGCAAGACCCTGTTTCCAAATAAGAAATAAAAAAATCAGGCTGGGGGTATAGCTCGGAGGTAGAATGCCCCTGGATTCCATCCCCAGTACCACCAAAAAGAAAAAGTGACTTGGAGGACACCTGAACGGGTTCTCAGACCAGCTCCATGAAACTGCAGAAGGGCAGCCTACAGTCTAGTTAGACAGGAGGAAAGTGCTAAAAGAAAATGAGGTCCTGAAATCCCAGAGAAAGGCAGAGGGGGTGGCGGTTGGGAGAGGGAGCAAAGCAAACCCCAAGATGAAAATGAATGAAGAGAGAAAGTCACTAAGCTATCTGGACAACCCTGCCTAACACAGCAGTGTCATCTTGGCAAAGCTGAATTGTGTCACTAAAAAGGGGTGCCATATCCCCTCCATTCAGCTGACCACGGTCTCATACATCACTAATCAACAGAAAGATATGGTAGAATGGGAGGTGCAGAGGCAGGAAGCTGACATGATTAAAGGGACAGTGTCCTTCGAGGACAGGAAGTGGGCGGGTGGGGGACAGCACTCCCCATACTGCCAACAGCCTTTCTGGAAGTGTCCTGGAGGGTGGCTCCATCACCGAGGATAAACTCAGATGTGCTGCAGTTGGCCCTGGGTCTCACCATCTAAACGGGAAGAGCCCTCATTCAGGCAAGGCGTCCCACACAGGAAGCCCTTGGTAACATCCAGCCCTAATTCTAACCTACAAGGCTGTTTGATGCAACGAAGGAGAAAAGCAAAGGTCTCCTTCAACTGCCCATTTGGCAGGCCTCCATCCAAGGCTGAGTGTGAGTAGCCAAATAAGAGACCGCAAGTGACAGGGATGGGCAAGTTTAAGGCTGCCATGTGCATCTTCAATTGTGTCTCAGTATTTGGAACAATGCAGTTGGTGTGACCGTTATCAGACAAGATCCAGACGGCAGAGAAACAGGGCAGCACCTGCCTTTCACAGATGGACATGCCACCCCATCCTGGAGATGCAGCCTGAGAACGCAGGGCAGCGCCCAAGCACAATGGTGTGGATCGGACCACAGGGGAGGGACAAGGGCAGACTGCCCATAGTGCCAGAGCTGGTTCCAACTTGACAGGGATGCGGCAGTTGTGCCTGTTCCCTGGAATCCTTGGCACGAGTCTGATAAAGCCTGGCTCCTTCAGGTTGCCCCCCAAAAAGACCAGTGTCCCTAAGGCTCTCTTATGAAACACAGCATTCCATAATCAGTGACCTTACTCTCCAAGCTGGATGAAGGGGAATACAGTCCCCCATACCCAGTATTCCCAGGAGGGAGATCTCCAGCCCTGCTCAGCTTCTGAAATCCAACAAGATTTGGCCCACTCAGGTATGGCCACAGAGGGCACCGCCTCCCCCCCTTTTTTGATACTAGAGATTGAACCCAGGATCATTCTACCTCAGAGCTACAACCTCAGCCCTTTTTATTATTTTATTTTGAAACAGGGAGGTCTAAGTTGCTGAGGGTCTAAGTTGCTGAAGCTGGCCTTGAATCTGTGATCCTTATATCTCAGCCTCCCATGTACTGGGATTACAGGAGTGGGCCACCACACCCAGTTGAGGGCACCCCCTTTTTAAATGACATGATTTAATTTGCTTCTCGCCAGGACAACGCGGAAGTGACAGGCAGGACTGTCCAGGACAGCTCGGTGACTCCCCTCTTCATATACTTCCATCTTTGGGTCTCCTCTGCTACCCTCTCTGCCACCTCCCCTGTTCTCTGTAGTTTTGGCAAAATGCTATGAACTGGCAATTACAAAAGAAAAGAGGCCTGACCAGGACCAGCCTGAGGCTCACACCATGAGGACCTGCCTTTCCAGGACGCTGGTCCTGCTTCTCCCTGACCTGTGCACGGTGGAGGTGGCATCTGGCCAGCTGGGCAAACAGCTCTCCCATGAGGAGACAGGTCAGTTCAGGGGAACTGAGGAAGGAACATAGCCCCAGCAAGAGAGACCCCGGTGCAGCTCAGCCTTCTGGGCTCGTTTGGGATAAGGTCTGGGAGCTGAGGCAGTGAGAGAGACCTCCAAGCTCCCCAAGCAGGACGACCCAGGCACCCACCCAGTGTGGAATGGGGTGGGGGACCTGCACAGCCAGCCCCTAGGACTCTGTGATGGTGGGCAGGGACCTCCAGTCCCCTCAGCGGTGCCAGCTGGGTCAGAGTGTGAGACCGGAAAAGCCAGGTGGGGGTGTCCAGGGGGAGGTCAGCTCGGTGCTGGCCCAGGGGTCGGGGAGATGTCCAGCCGCCTCAGTCCCTGCGGTATTCGTTCGGGGTTGGCACGGAGGAAGCGACACTGGAGGCCAGATGGGTCCGAGGCGGAGGAAGGTGCGGGGTCGCTGGGGTGTGCTCCGCGGGGTGGCTGAGCTCCTGAGCTCGACCCCTTTCCACCGCCCGGGCCTGCCTCCACACTCTCTCCTCTAACGCCGATTGTTCTAATCCATTACGTGCAGTAATTCTGGCCTCAAGCCGCCTGCAAACATTGGCTTTATGGCAAATCTCCTTAACACGATTAGCGGGGAGGGAGGTGCCATGTCGGAAAGGAAGCCAATTCAGCCCTGGCTCCTGTCGCCTTCTCTTTTCCTTCCGCGTGTCAGGGAAGAAAAATGTCCGTCCGATCTGCACCGCGCAGCCCGAGGATCCGCGCAGCGAGGAGGCAGGTGCAGCGGCGGCGGGGAGAAGGCTCGGGAGCAGTGGCGGGCCTGGCCACGCAGGCGCCCGCGACCACGCGGGCCTCCCGGCCTCCGGCACTCGCGCGGCGCGGGTGCGGGAGAGCGGTCGGGGATCGCCCACGCCCGGCGGGGAGAGGCCGGGCCGAGGCCTCGCGGAGCGCGGTGGGCCGCGTGGCGGGGCCTGGAGCCGGAGGGGCCGAGGCAGGAGGCTGAGGCAGGGGCGCACGGGAGGCGCACGGCGGCCGCGGCTGGCACCCCGAGCCCGGGGCGGCGCGCCCGCACCTGCGCCCCGCGCCCCGCCGACCCTTCCACGCGCCCCTCCCCCACCCCGCCGCGCCCGCCGAGCGCCCCCGCCCCTCCCCGAGGCGCCCCCTTTCCAGGCGCCGCACTCACCGAGGCGCCCCGGGCGCTGCCGGCCGCGCGGGACGGGCGCAGGGGCGGCGGGCAGGGCGCGCGGCAGCGGCAGCAGCAACAGCAGCAGCGGCAGCAGCAGCGGGAGCGGCGGCCCCATCCCCGCGGCCCGGGCAGCGCTCAGTCCATGGCCGCGCGGGAGCGAGACCGAGCGGGACCGAGAGGGGCGGCGCCAGCTCCTCCCGCCGCGCCTCCCTGCGCTCCTGCGGCGGCGCCGGCCCGAGCTTCAGCACCGGACAGCGCCGCCGGCCCCGCCCCGCCGCCGAGGCCACGCCCGCCGAGGCCACGCCCGCGATCCGCTCCCCGCGCCTCGGCCACGCCCCCGCCACGCCGCGGTCACGCCCCCGACCCTCGTGCAGGAGGGTAGCGCGACTCCAGCTGAGGCCCCGCAGGTTCCCTCCCACCTGGCCTGCGGCGCGGGGGACCCCGCACCCTGCTCCGGGCCCTGGTCCTTCCCCCCATCCTCTGGGGAGCCGGGGACCCTGCACCCTGCCCCGGGCCCTCGCCCCCACCCCGCCTGGGAAGCTGGAGACCCCTGCACCCTGCCCGGGGCCCTCGCCCCCACCCCGCCTGGGGAGCTGGAGACCCCCGCACCCTGCCCGGGGCCCTCGCCCCCACCCCGCCTGGGGAGCTGGAGACCCCTGCACCTTGCCCGGGGCCCTCGCCCCCTCGTCCGTACCCCGCATGGGAGCTGGGGACCCCGCACCCTGCCCCGAGCCCAAGCCCCAACCCCGCCTGCGGCGCGGGGGACCCCAGCACCCTGGCCAGGACTTCACCCCCTTCACAGCTTACGCAGCCTTCTTGGCCCGCCCCCTGCTGACTCCTGGTGTCCTACTCACCTGTGCTTGCCACCCCTCCATCCTCCCTGCACGACCGCATCCACCTCCACCAGACCCAACCTGAGAGCGCTGAGCCCACCTCCAAGTCCCAACACCACCCTGCCCTGGGTCCTCCTCCCCTCCTGTAGCCTGGCTCCCCTGGCCTGGGGTGTTGGGGCGTCGCACTGTCCGCGACAGATGTGTGCGGTGGGGTTAAGCTGGTGGGCATTTGAAATGTGGCTGTTGCTACTGAGAAACCAAATTCCTCCTTAATTCCGTTTTAACTGGCCAGCTGGGTGAGGTAGCACAGGCCTGTAATTCCAATACTTGAGAGGCTGAGACAGGAGGATTACAGGATCAAGGCCACCATGAGGTAACTTAGCAAGACCCTATTTCAAAACAAAAAAATAAAATAGGGCTGGAGGTTCAGCTTAGAATAGAATGTACCTGGATTCAATCCCCAGTACCCCCCCCCCCACACACACACACACACACTTGCTATCCTTGGCTGTGGCTGCCTTGAGGCTGTGGGTGTAGATCCAGTGGGAACCTCACTGAAGACAGGCAGCCTGGGACTCAGCCAGAAGACCTTGGGGAGGGCCTGGGGGGGCTCCTGCAGAGGAGGGGCCTCTGGAGACTCAGGTTGCCTACTGTGTGCACCCTCTCCTCTGCAGGGGTCAACCTGGAACCTGCTGTTAGGCTTGACCACCCTAAAGTCCCCTCCACCACCTCCTTGCTGGCCTGAGCCCTCCCACCTTCCCTGGTCCCTGAGGTCAGTCCCTCCTGTGCCAGTCTCTCCTTCAGACTCTGTTCCGAGGTGGGGGACCTTTACACCGGAGCTTGGGAACACCTCCCTGGCTCCTCAGCAGACGCGTTCCTCATGCCTGCTGTTTGTGGTAGCCTGGGTTACCTGTGTTAGCACAGCAACGCTTTCACCCCAAAGCAAGCAAGACCCCTTGAGAAGAACTTAGGGTGAGAGGATTTGGCCACAGACTCCAGCTGAGAAAGTCTGGGAGAGACAGGCCCCAACTGGATTAGACCCCGGCGTGTGCACACAGGCCTCACCCCCAAATGTGGGTGCAGCGGTGTAAGGGGCTCCTGTGGAGGATGTCAGGGAGGCTGGGCAGAGGGGACACTGTCAGATGGCCAGGCTAGGCAGGTATATCCCCCGAGGCCCTGAGAGCCATCTCATGAGTCTGGCTACAAGAATAACAGGAAAAGTAAGCACAGTGGCCGGCAGGCAGAAGGTTCTTCTGTTCGAGGACTCAGAAGCCTGCGGGTAGGAGAGGACACTTCCCAGCAAGATCGTTTGTGGCTGAAGCACTTATTATCGAAGGCCTCTGCTCCACTTCCCTGGTACAGAGGAGGGGTCCAGGCACTCTGCCTGAGCGAGGGTCACTGCAGAAGCCCCGACTTCCACAACCAACACCTACTCGAACCTGCAGCAGAGGCCATGAGGCTCCCGCCGCCTGCCTCTCCACTGACGGAAGGACCCAGCCTGCACTGTGTCTGGGGATGTTTATTCCGGCCTCTGGTGTCTCTGGCTCCTGATCTAAGCTTTGTGTATTGTTCAGCAGGTCTGGCTGGGATTACTGGCCTCTCATTGTTTGACTTGCTGCTTAAGAGCAGTTTCCTGAAGAAGGTCCTGTTTTGCCCCAAGGGCCCTGAACTTCAAGACTCTGAGTACATCCAGGCAAGGGTAGGAGAAAACCCCAAGCCAGGGCATAGGAGAAAGTACAAAGATAAGCAGTAAGGACCCACAGAAGGAAGCCTGGACCTGCCCGGTGGTGGCGAGGAACGTGTGGCCAGTGCCGCCACCCTCCAGCCTCAGGCCCTGCTCATGCTCAGCACCAATTCTGGCCAGGGGAGACCACCAGCCCCAGGCTCCACTAAAATGACAGAAGAAACTAAAGGCAAAGAAACTCAGAGCAGACGGAGGAAGACAAATGTTGTTAGCACAAGCCTGGGCTCCAGAACTCAATGTGAGGCAGCCAGCTCTCTGATCTGAAAGAAGGCCGTGTAGGCCAGACACAGGCCACCATCAGATCCTCAGCACTCAGCTCAGCACACGCAGGGATGCCTCATGCACACATGCCTAGCACAGTGCGGATGCTGTTCACAGGGATGTTCATGTGCACCTATCTACCACACATACACATTCCTGGGCCCTGGAAATGGAGGTAGGTCTCCTACATGTATGGGTGCTTTGTGCCTTTCTACTTATAAAATCACTTAAACCTCATTGCCACATGTGCTGACTTTCAGGATGAGTCTCCACAGCACACCAGTAGGATGCAGTCTAGTGCTACTGCAGTGAGGACGCTTCTGCTCACTTGCATTCCCAGGGCAGGGGGTAGCTCTTCCAAGAAGAATCTCAAGGTCCACGGGCCCCTTTCCAGCACAGCCCCCTCATACTGGGACTCCTGGACTTCAGGCTCACTTCCCGCCTTGCCAAACCCTTGACCGATCTGATGGTTTTACTGCACTCATCCGTGCCCTGGATTACATCAGAGGCGACCAGAACAACTGTGACATTTAATGAGGACCAGAATGTATTCAAAATGGGGCAGCTGGGTCTCAGATTCTCTGCTTAACAAACAAAAAAAGACATAAAGGATTGATGTGGTGGTGTGGAAGACCTGAGCAGAAGGGCCTGTCCACACCGTGCAAACCTCAGCTTGCATCCAAAGGCTCACGCCTTGTCAGGCAGCGCCAGTTGCTCCTGCACAGTGTTTCCTTCTCCAGGGAGAGGCCAGGAGTGTGTCTCAGCTGGAAATGCCCCTTGCAGCAGCCTCACAAGGAGGGTGGGTCGGAGGTGACTTTCCAGGCAGGTGGGCTGGTAGTGCCTGCATGCTCTTTGTCAGCAAAGACGCCTGGACGTGTGCTTAGCAGATATGTTCAGCTACTCATTTGAGACGGGTATTCTGGCCCTTGGTAAAGGACATAATAGTTCTGGTCAACTGTGATGAAATTTGGATTACTGATTAAAACAGATGTGGTGGCATATGCCTATGATCCCAGTACTTGGAAGGCTGAGACAGGAGAATCGCAGGTTCAAGACAAGCCTCAGTAACTAAGCAAGACCATTTCAAAATAAAAATAAAATTGAGCCTGGGGGCGTAGCTCAGAGGTAGAATGACCCTGGGTTCAAACCCTAGTGCCACACAAAAAAAAAGAAAAGAAAGCGAAACTGCCTGACTGAACTTTTTATTTTTTTAGTACTAGGGATTGAACCCAATGGTGTTCTATCTCTGAGCTAGACTCCCAACCCTATTTTATTTTTGTTTAGAAACAGGGTCTCACTAAGTTGCTGAAGGTCTCACTAAGTTGCTGAAACTCACCTTGAATTTGCAATCCTCCTGCCTCAGCCTCCCAAGTACTGGGATTACAGGCGTATGCCACCACGCCCAGCTCAGATTGGCCATTTTCAATTGAGTGGCAAACTCAGCAAATCACCTGACAGGGAGTGGCCATCACCCACTGGAGAGGTCAGCTGGCAGCTCATGAGCTTACTGAGCACTCTAGAGGGGCAGGAGAGAGCCATTCCTGCCCCTGCTGCAGAGAAAGCGCTGCTGAGCACAGGGACTTGCTTGAGGTGCTACCCCACTGTGGACTTTGCCTCGCCTCCCTACTACAGGAAGTAACCCTACCCAAAGAGAGACAGCTGTTCTGTATAAATGTCACTAACTCCAGGGTGTAGTCCCAGGGTGGGGAGAAGGAAGCAGCATCCCACAGCATTGCTCCTAGACCCCAGAGCTCTGACAGATTGGGTTTAGCATGTACACATTGTGCCATCAGCATCTTGCCAGTCAGCACACAGTAAGAAGAGGAGCCAGGAAGCCTGGATTGTCCATGTTGGGTGGTGTGGGTGTTGATAGTGTCAGTGGTACAGATCATGGTGGTGGCAGTCATGGTGGTGGTGATGGAGGAGATGGTGAAGGTAATGGTGGTAAAGGTGGTGGTGGTAGTAGCAGTGGAAGTATTGGTTGTGATGGTGGTGGAGGTGGATGTGAAGGTGATGGTGGTGATGGAGTCACAGTGGTAGTGTTGATGGTAGAACTGTTGGTAGTAATGGTGATGGATGTGGTGCTGATGGTGAAGGTGAAAGCGTTGGTTGTGGTGGGAGAATTGGAAGTGTTAGAGGTAGAGGTGGTGGAGGTGAACGTGTTGGTGGAGGTGGAAGTATTGGTGGTAGAGATGGTGGTGATGGAGGTGGAGGTGATAGTGGAAGTGTTGGTGGAGGTGTAAGAGTTGGTGGTAGAGATGGTGGTGGTGGAGGTGAAAGATGGTGGTGTAGAGATGGTGGCCATTGAGGTGGAGGTGGTGGTATAGGAGGAGGTGGAGATAGTGGTAAAGGTGGAGAAGGAAGTGGTGGTAGAAGTGGAGATGATGGTGGTGGAGGTAGAGATGGTGGTGGAGGTGGTAGAGGTGGTGGTGGTGAAGATGAAAGATGGTATAGATAAGGTGGTGGTGATGGAGGTGATGGTGGTGGTGTTCGAGATGGAGGTGCTGATGGAGATGGAGGTGGAGGTGCTGATGGAGGTGGTGATGGAAGTATTTGTGGAGGAGCAGGTGGAGGTGAAGGAGGAGGTGAAGATAGTGGTAAAGGTGGAGGAGGAAGTGGAAGTGGAGATGGTGGTGGTGGAGGTAGAGATGGTGGTGGAGGCGGAGGTGGTGGTTGTGAAAGATGGTGGTGTAGACATGGTGGTGATCGAGGTGGAGGTGGAAGCGTTATAGGTGGTGATAGTGTTGTCTACACAGACCTCTCCCACTTAGGGCCACCCACACTCGGATTGTCCTTTGAGGGACTTCTCCCCTGAACACGCATCCATCGAGACGTCTCACTGGTCAAGGGAGTGGTTGCCGACCCTCTACCTGGCACGTGGGCTGTGAGTGGAGTGCGTAGCTGGCGGTGGTCGGTGCTGCCTTGTACAGCAACAGCACTGAGGGATGGGCCTTGGTGCTGGAGGCCTGGGCCTCATTCCTTGACTCCTTGACTTGCGATCAGTCCCTGGTTGCCAGATTCCCTTCAGCCGCCTGCACTGAGAGACTTGGTGAACTGTGTAAGTCAGCGGGCCTCAGACTTCTCAGGAGTAAAGTTACAGGGATTCGTAATGAACACACAGAACCTCTGAAGCACTGATGGGTGCAGCCAGTTCAACAACAGCAGCCAGGTAGCCTTTCTATTCCTGTTTCACAAAGGAGGAGGCCCCGCTGAGAGGCTCACACCATCTTCCCAGATCCTCAGCAGTAAGCGGTGGAATCTATCCAGACCCCTGGGTCCCACTGCAGAGCAGTGTCCAGCCATTGTGTCTACAGTCACCAAATTTGCCCATCCTTAATTCTGGTAGAATCCCCTGCCCAGCACAGTGGCAGACCTAAATCCCAAATACTCTGGAGGCTGAGGCAGGAGAATCTCTTGAGCCTAGGTTTGGGACCAGCCTGGGCAACATAGCAAGACCCCCACCTCTTAAAAAATAAAAAGCCAGACCAGGCATCATAGTGCATGCCTGTAATCCCAGTACTTAAGAGGCTAAGACAGGAGAATCGCAGGTTCAAGGACATCTTCAGCAGTGCAGCAAGACTCTCAGCAACCTAGCAAGACCCTTTTTCAAAATGAAAATAGAAAGAGCTAGGGGTGTAGCTCAGAGGTAGAATGACCCTGGGTTCAATTCCTAGTACCAAAAAAAAAAAAAAAAAGCTGGACGCAGTGACACATTCCTGTAATCTTAGTACTTAGGAAGCTGAGACAGGAGGATCACAGGCTGAGGCCAGCCTTAGCAACTTAGCAAGACCCTGTTTCAAAATTTTAAAGGGGGGGGCTGGGGACATCACCCAGAGGTAGAATGCCCCTAGGTTCAATCTCTAGTACCAAATAAATAAATAAAACCCTCCTTACAGGCCTAACCATCACGGACACAGGGCCAGGCCCCTCTGCCAGGATACTGACTGGTCCTGTTATGCAGGGTGCTGAAGCCAGAAGATTTTGGCACCACCATGAGGGTTTGCATGCTCGCATCAGTGTGGCTTCTTCTACCTTCCAAGAGGGGAGGCTCAAGTGAGAGAGCCTCAAGGTGGCAGATCCAAGTCCTACGTCAGGGTTCAAATGCTGTGCACTGGCACAGCCAACGCGACGGCTCTGCAGGGATTTGACTCTGTCCCCACAAGGTGACATCTGAGCACCTCATAACTTGGGGGTGGGACAACACCCAGGCAGGTCCATAATCCTGCTCTCCTCGACCTGCCATCTTCTTCCACTGCCCAGTCCTACTCTACCACAAATGCGTGCACACACCCGTTCCCTGTTTGCACTGAAATATTGTCAACAGCTGGTTTTTGGAAAAATGGTGATTAGGAGAAGAAACCTTATTGTGGGTCTGGAAGGCAATCCAGCTGCAGCTTCCCCTCCCTCGACTGACTGATGGTAAGTTTTTCTTTTAACACTGTAACACCAGCAAATAGTTCAAAAGAATGTCTGTTTTCTTCAGGCTAAAGTTCAAGTAACAGGAAGACTGTTCTGAACCCAGGTTCTGACCTGATGGACCCAACCACAGTTGAAATTTTCCCTTGCCTTATACAGGAAGAAGCAGTTCCCTACCAACTCCACAGCCACACTGGCCACACCCAATCTTCCCATCACATGAAAACACCATGGTTCTTCAGGCAGTAATTTAAAGTAGATCCAGGAGCTGGGCATGGTGGCACATGCCTGTAATCCCAGTACTTGGGAGGCTGAAACAGGAGGATCGCAGGTTCAAGTACAGCCTCAGCAAGTAGTGAGACTCTCATCAACCTAGCAAGACCCTGTTTCCAAATAAGAAATACAATCGAGCTGGGGGTGGTGTGTGCTTGTCATCCCAGTACTTGGGAGGCTGAGACAGGAGGATTGCAGGTTTGCGGCCAGCCTCAGCTACTTAGTGAGGCCCTCTGCAACTTGGTGAGACCCTGTTTCAAAAAAATAAATAAAATAAAAAATAAAGTAGATTCAGGAAGGCTCTAGTAAGCTAATAGACCCCTGGTATATAAGAAGCTGCTAAATGTAAGTCAGATACCCATCTTTTCTTTAAAAAAAATAAGTATGTACCAGCTGGGAACAGTGGCACATGCCTATAATCCCAGCAACTCAGGAGGCTGACGCAAGAGGATCACGAGTTTGAGGCCAGCCTAGACAATTTAGAGAGACCCTGTCTCAAAAAATAAAAAGGGCTTTGGTGAAGCTTAGTGGTAAGAGTGCCCCTGGGTTCAACCTCCAGCATCGCAAAGATAGGCCAGATAGATAGATAGATAGACTGAGCAAGCGAGCCATATTTCCAGGGAGAATTGATTCCTATTTTACCCCCCAAGGTTACTCTTCCCACAGCTTCTCTTCATGCTCAGTACGGGGGTCTGGCAATGGATTTCAGCGATGCTACCACATTCCACCATGTCCTGACATTTGATCCAAACGTGGGCTCCTCAATACTTGTGGGGATGTAGTGGCAAGTCATCGAGGCATCTGCAGGAGTGAGACCCACCCATCCCCATGACTGTCAAACCCTCAAGCTTCCAGGAAGGAAGAGGGGTATACTCACTACTTTCTTATCCCACCACTGAAAGCAAGGCTGCGCCAGCTACGTACAATTCCAACAGGGATTTACTAGGTTCTACTCTCCGAGGACCCCAAGCTTTCTATCAGTGTAGCCAAGATTCATTTTACAAAAGCAACAAGACTGCTTATTCCTAACCACAAGTATGATTAGGGATGTTGACTGTCAGCCAGGTTTTGAGAAATGGCATCTGAGGCTTTCTGTAAATCCAGGCATAGACCAAGTCTTTTCTTTTGTCCACATCCTGGACATAAGTCACTTAAAATCAGAGAATCTGAGGGCATTTTTCCTTTGAAAATCAATCGCTCGACGAAAGTACATTTACTTTGTACTCACCATCTTAGGTTTCACCATTGTGTGGAACACAGTGGGCTCAGCTAAACCTGTTCTCAAGAGTAAGTTTCTTACAGAAACTCTCTTCAGAGAAACACCTCGTATGGAGAATATTACTGAGATGATACTGAATCCAAAAATGAATGTGCATGTGACAATATCAAAGTAGCGTAAAGCCATCTCGACCGTGACATAATCCTGACACGACGTGCACACATAAGATCAACGAAATCAAAGCCAGGCACACCTGCAATCCCAGTACTTGGGAGGCTGAGAGAGGAGGATCGCAGCTTCAAGGCTAGTGTGTAGTAACTTATCAAGACCCTATTTCAAAACGAAAAATAAGAGTGTCTGGGGTACAGCTTGGAAATAGAATAACCCTGGGCTCATTCCCCAGTACCACCAAAAGAAAAAAAAATCAACAAGGTCAATTTAAATCCCTGCTATTATGATCAAGCTAACTTATTCTTGCAATATACACATCTCAAAACAGAAAATAAGAATAAATGAGATTCTAAAATCCTTTGCTTTTACTTTCCACCCCCACACATGCCAGCACTGCGGCGGACCTCACAGAAGGTTCCTGGTGTTGCAGCACTACACAAGCAGTGGGGACCCAAGATCTGAAAATGCATAGGGCTCATGCATCTTCGTCGAGCATCATGAAGTGTGGGCTTCTCCCAACAAAAAACACCCCATCCCAACTAAGAGAATCCACACACACATGGGAAGTCATATTGCAGCCACATGGTCTGGAACTGACGTAAGTTGATGGTGTCGGGCCGATTCCAGTGAAACTGATTCAGGACTTGGAAGAAAGGAAGCTGTGTGCACTTCGCATGGAGTTGTTCAACCACAACTGGTACTTCTCCTGAGCTCTGAGGTAGGCTGTGGGGAAACGGGCCTGCATCATGGAAGCAGATGGAATCTGTGTGGTTTGCAGCAAAGAAAGTCCTTCTGGACTCTGATGGAAGATGGAGGGACCAAACATTCACCTCTGCAAAGCCCAGTAAGACAAGACAGTGTTTTAGAAAGCATAGACCACTAGAACAAAGGTGGGAATCAGAGCGGTCTGTCTCAACATCCAGGGAGCCAAACCTGAAGCAGGCGGGGAAACACAGCACTTACCTCTGCCAAGGACTTGAGCATGGGTGCCAGGGGCTGGGCTGCTCTGATGTGGTGGAGAAAGAGGTCAGGCACAGAGTCCCTGAGAACCCAGGATGCAGTCAGCCTCATGCATAGTGAAATCATGCAGATACACTGTCCCTTACCTATCAGACAAAAACTCCAACGTTTCAATGACTTGCTCTGTCTGCAAGGCTGAGGGAAGGCAGCACACTCACCTACTGCTGAGCCAGACAAGAGGCGCCACCTCTAGGGCACTAGAGAGAGGAGTTGTTGGGCCACTAAGCAAAATCACAATTCATCCACCCTGTCATATAGCAACCTGTCTTCTAGAAATCTATCCCAACTAAATACCAGCAAAAGCAAAGAGAGGAATTGTATGAGATTACACACTGCAGTACACTCGAAGGGCAAAAGTGAAACCCCAGAAGTCCTCACACAAAGTAGCTGCAGGGACATACTCACTCACATGCACCTGGAGCTCCAGAAGTCCTTACAAGAAGTAGCTGCGGGGACACACTCACACACATGCACCTGGAGCTCCAGAAATCTTCACACGAAGTAGCTGCAGGGACACACTCACACACATGCAGCTGGAGCTCCCGAAGTCCTTACATGAAGTAGCTGCAGGGACACACTCACATACATGCACCTGGAGCTCCAGAAGTCCTCATACAAAGTAGCTGAAGGGACACACACACACATGCACCTGGAGCTCCAGAAATCCTCACATGAAATAGCTGCAGGGACACACTCACACACATGCACCCGGAGCTCCAGAAGTCCTCACACGAAGTAGCTGCAGGGACACATTCACACACATGAAGCTGAAGCTCCCGAAGTCCTTACATGAAGTAGCTGCAGGGACACACTCACATACATGCACGTGGAGCTCCAGAAATCTTCACACGAAGTAGCTGCAGGGATACACACACATACACGCATCTGGAGCTCCGTGCTGCTACCTTCTAAGAAAGGGAATACTAGCGTAACACAGATTTGCCTTTTTTATACTTATTAAAAAAATGAACCATATGCTAAAACAAATGAATTACCTATTTTGGAAGTGAAGTATATGTGTTACTTGGATATACTTTTTTGATTTTCATACCATGAAATATAATAAGGAATATAGGCAGATTTAAAATTAATGCCTACAAATTTGAAAGTAAATATCTATGTGCCCAGCAGGGGCAAAGTAGCTTCACATAAGAACTCGGGCATATGCCCTAAATTCAAAGGAACTGCAGCACATCTTAAGCTGTTTTCTAGAATCGCATGGGTGGTGGTGGTGTGTGAAATGTCACTCTGAGACTAGTACAAGTACACTGTTGGTTGAACTGGTGCCATACACACCTGGACTTTTGACTTGCTTAATTTCATGCCTTTTTAAGATCTTCTCCTGGCTCTGAGTACTGGAAATAGAAGTCAATGACTACCCCATTAGTGTGACACCCTCCAGGTCAGACTCTCCAAGCTACCAGTTTCACTCCAACAAAGCCTAAGTCCTAGGGAATGGCCAATCACAGGTCTGGTGCAAGATAGCTACAGGATTAGCCTGGAATGATTTGTCATCTCAGCAGGAATCCACCAGAGATTGCTGTGACACAACCAAAGGACTCAGGACTCTACCTGATCAAGTCCCCTCCAGCCCGAAAATGTGGCACTGACAAGGCCAGTAACTGCAAGGCACTGAGACACACTTAATGATGCTACTCTTAAAAATTCTCATTAGGGCCAGGTGTGGTGGCCTGTAATCCCAGCAGCTTAGGAGGCTGAGGCAGGAGAATCGCAAGTTTGAGGTCATCCTTGGCAATTTAGTGAAACCCTGTTTCAAAATAAAAAGGGCTGGGGATAAAGTTCAGTGGTAGAACACACACAACACACAACACACACACAGAATTAAATGCTCACTAAACACATTACCCGGCAACTCCACTCCAAGAAAGTGACCCAGTGAAACATGCTCACACAGACTTGTACATCAAATATTCCCAGCAACTTTATTTCTAACAGACAACCATCAACAGGTGAGTGGATAAACAGCGTGACTCAGATGACTCTGAAGACCATGGTGTCGAGTGACGGTCTGGTGGGTCAGATAATTCTGAGGCATGCTAGTCTGAGAACCACCGATCAAGAGACCAGAGTAATTTCCATGCGGATGACTCAATTTCCCTTGGCCACCCAACCTCTGACTACTGTTTGTTATGGGACTCTCTTCCTTAGGAGTCTCAGTGAGCAGTAAACAATGCCTCCCACCACTGCAGAAGACACGTGAGTTTCGCAAACATGGCTCAGGTTCTGCCAAACAGCCTTGTCGAGGAGCTGGTGCCATGAGAAGGGAGCTCTGGACACCTCTCCCTGGTACCTGCTACAGCAGTGACTTTGGTGCTATAAGTGAGGAGCCTGCAGGTGAGCTGGGGGTGTAGGAGGAAAAGTACTACCTAAAATGTCTTACAGCCTGGTGGCAGTCACAGGAGATTAGTCCTTAGAGTGGCTGTGAGGTGTGGCTTCTGACTGAGTTTCCAGCCTGAAGATATGGGCTTAAACAATGTAAGTTTAGCTCAAAAAAATACCGTCTTCACAGTACAACACAGCAGCAGAGCTCCACCCATCACAACTTCATCCCAGGCAAAATGCTGGAAAGGTTTAGATACACAGCCTCTCTCTTCAGGTGCCCCATGACATTTTCACTACCACTGGGATACACACATAGGGACAGGCAAAGCTGGTGAATGGAGCCTTCACTCACAGTAAGCATGTACCCAGCTATGGAATCAGAGATGTCAGCTTTGTGGGAAAAGGGAAGAAAAAGTAATAGGATGATGGGGACAGCCAGTGATAAATTAGATAAACCCTTTCCAAGAAATGACTGACTCATTAACACTGATAGAACTATATTTCCAGTATCAATGTCATTCATCAATACAGAGCATGGTTTAGTTAGCAAAGATGTCTAGAAAGTCATATTTCAAAATTAACTGAATCAAGGTGCATTAATCCAATCCTCCACCTCCTGCTTCTCAGATATCCCTCAGTAAAAACTTACCCTAATGCTCATAACTATACACTAAGTACTCCATTTCTTTTATATTCTCAGAAAAATACAGGCACTGAAACATTGGGATTTCTTTACTTTCTTGCTCAGAAGCCTAGGACAGACCAAATAAGCATGAAATTTAAGCAGCACTAACCCCCATCTGTTCTAAGGTGGTCTGCCAGGGACCAGAGGTGCTCTGAGACCACCGGGCATTCACAGGGCGAGTGAGACACAGTCAAGGACCATGCACTGTGGCACCATGACAGCACTCAGAAAGAAGGGATGGTAACATCAGCAGTCCACCTCCAGGCTGCCAACTGGAGTCCACCGTACTGTGCCACATTATTCACGTGGAGCCCACTGGGAGCCACCGTGCCTGGGGCTCTGTGAAGCGGAAGGAGAGGTAGCTAGGAAAGCAACCCTTGCCCCCAGGGAAAACTAACTATATATATATATATATATAATATATATATATACATATATATATATATATATTATATATATATACACACACACACATACATATATATGTATACACACAGACACACATATATATGTGTATACACGCACACACACACACGTTTTTTTTTTTTTGCGGTACTCGGGATTGAACGCAGGGGCATTCTACCTCCGCGCTACACCCCCGACCCTATTTTTTATGCTGGGTCTCACGAAGTTGCGGAGGGCCTCACTAGGTAGAGAGAGAGACAGAGAGAGAGAGAGAGAGAGAGAGAGAGAGAGAGAGAGAAAGAGAGAGAAAGAGAGAGAAAGATCGATCGCGTGCGTGCGCATGCGCGCTGAGGTTGGCCGCGAACCCGGATCCTCGGGTCTCCGCCTCCCAAAGACATATATGTTTTTTAAAATTAATTTTTCTGGTACTGGGAATTGAACCTAGAGGCATTCTACCTCTGAGCTACACCCTTAGCCTTTTTTTATTTTGAAACAGAGTCTCGGCACATTGCTGAGGCTGGCCTTAAACCTGTGATCCTCCTGTAGCAGCCTTCCAAGTACTGGAATTAAGGGCATGTGCCAGCACACCTGGTTTTACTAATATTTTTAAACAAAGCACACAAACATGTTGCCATTGCTTTATTACTCATTATTTGCAAGGAATATTATATATACAAAGTTCATTTTTAAAACAATCAGTTTTGCTGGAAAAGTTCTTTTTTTCTTTGTACCATGGATTCTGGCACCACTGACACCTGGGGCCCTTTGTATTAAATATATTACTTATGCAGGCACTGGGCAAACCTTTGGGAGCTTTTGAGTTCTTTGCTCACTCCCCAAGTCCCACCCCTTCCCTATTATCGACATTTCAAACATGGGAAAATGCACAAGCATTTCATTTTGAGTCCTCTTCCCGATTGCTGCACATCCAGTGGTGGTGGCTTGGTCATGAATTCAGAAGTTCTCCCACAGTCTTCATTGATGATTCATAGAGAAATCTGAAACACAAAGACAGACTCCGCTTCACAAAAATGGCCAAATTATCCAAGTGTACATTTTTAGAAGTAAAATCTAGAAATGGTGTGCAACCAGACAACTTAAAGTAACCAGTAAGTGCACTGCTTGTGTACAGTGGGTTAGAACCCACCCCAGGCGAGCCTCAGCACGGTGCGCGGCAGGAGAAGCGAGCCCTGGCAATGGTGCCATCGAGTGCCAACTCAGTAGCGCTTGCTCGCCTGCCACTGCGATGCTGGTGAACACTTTTCTCAGATCCTTCTCTTTTATGAGGCTCTAAGTCGTTCATCAGACCCCCGCACACTGAAAAGCATGACATGTGCTTCTTCCTCCCAGCATCCACAGTCCTGAGCCTCTCTCTACCATGAAAGAAAGAGAGATAAATGGAAACAACCCTACCCATCACCATGCTCTGCTACCAGGACAGGTCCCACTGCCTGGAACAACTGGAGGCCTTCAGACCCTCTCCTCCCTCCTCCCTGCCTGCCCAGGCCAGAAGGGCTGAGAACATGCAGTACTCTTCTTCCCAGAGTGTGACTCTTTCTGTTCTCAGGATCACTACTGCACAGCTCTTGCATACCAGGCAGTGTCGCTGTCTTGTAGATTTTAATACATGCATTTGCAAGGAGAATGGCTCACCATCAGCCCTTTTCTCTTAGTCATCTAATAACTCCTCAACATTTCCAATGCATGTGTTGGGTTACAGTCTGTTCCCAAGTACCTTCCTCAGGGATAATCTATGAATTCCTCCTACACATAAATAACTGTCTTTCACCCCAAACAATATCCCAGCTAGATTTAATACTCCAAGTCTGCAGATGTTGTTCTTATCTTCTTGTGCCCAGTGCTGCAAGTGAGATGGTCTGTTTGACCTCCCGTCAAATGTCAGGTGAAGCACAATTGCCATTTTAAATGTTCTAGTTGTCACATTAAGAGATCAGGAAAACAGGTGAAATCCACTTTAAAATATGCAACCCAATATATCCAAAAATTGTCACCCCGTGGTCAACACAAGGTTACTCTGTCTTAGTACTGGTCTTGTGGAATTCTGGCATATTCTACAGCCCTGTGTACTTGCACTTAGGTCCCACCACCACCACCACCAGCAGCAGCATGTGTTCAGAGGCCCTGCGTCGGCAGCACACATTCAGAAAAATCTTAAGATTTTCTCTTTATTTCTGGAATTTAAAATTTTGTCCAGAGCCGGGCGTGGTGGCACACGCTTGTAATCCCAGTACTTTGGGAGGTGGAGACCGGAGGATCCGGGTTCGCGGCCAGCCTCAGCTCTCTCTCTCTCTACCTAGTGAGGCCCTCTGCAACTTCGTGAGACCCGGTTTCAAAATAAAGTATAAAAAAATAGGGCCGGGGGTGTAGCATGGAGGTAGAACGCCCCTGGGTTCAATCCCTGGTACCGCAAAAAATAAATAAATAAATAAAATTTTGTCCAGAGTTATTTAGATGTGTGTGCTTTGTGGTACTGGGGATTGAACACAGGGACATTCTACTGCCAACCTACATCCCAGCCTTTTTTATTTTTTGCTTTTGAAACAGGGTCTCACTAGATGGCTGAGAGTCTTGCTACTTGCTGAGGCTGTCCTGGAACCTATGATCCTCCTGTCTTAGCCTCCCAAGTACTGAAATTACAGGCATGCACCACCATGCCCAGTTTGTGTGTATGTTTAAATCACCCCATAAGCAGGGCGTGGTGGCACACACCTGTAATCCCAGCACTTGGTAGGCTGACAGGAGAATCATAGGTTTAGGCCAGCCTCAGCAACTTAGTGAGACCCTGTTTCAAAATAAAAAAGAAAAAGAGCTGGCGGTGTAGCTCAGAGGTAGAATGCCCCTGGGTTCAAATCCCCAGAAACAAACAAACAAACAAACAAATAAATAAATAGGAAAAGCAGAACAAAATATCCAAAGACTATAGGATAGGTACAAAAGGCATAACATAAATACAATGGAAGTTTCAAAAGAAGAGAAAGGAGCGAAAGAAAAATTTGAAACAATAATTACTAAGAGTTCCCCCAAATAAATATCAGACACCTACCACAGATCCAGGGAAACTCAGAGAACACTGGGCAAAATGAACACCAAAAAACTACACCTGAGTAATCATATTCAAACTGTAGAAAATCAAGCCAGGTATGGTGGCACACATTTGTAATCCTAGTTCTTGGGAAGCTGAGACAGAAGGATTGCAGGTTCACAGCCAACCTCAGCAATTTAGTGAAGCTTTACCCAACTTAATGAGATCCTGATGCTCCTGAGTTCAATCCCCAGTACCACCAAAAAAAGAAGGCAGAAAATCACAGATAAAGAAAAAAACACATTCTAAAAGACAGAGGGAAAAACACCTTATCTACTGCGTAGCAAAGCTAGGAATCTCCTTAGATACTCTGCAAGCAGGAAGAGAGTGAGAAGCCAAGCCCTGAGACCCTAAGTCAGAACTTTCTTTTCTTTCTTTCATTACTATGCATTCAGTAATCAGCAACAGGGCCTCAGCAAAGTAAGCCCTCTAGACACTCCATTGAGTAGTATGTCAGACACTGCTCCTGGGCAGACCAGGCAGGGACAGGAATAGCCCCAGGAAACAATGATCTTTGTTCTTGAGAGTTGTAGAACTGAAAAGAGTCTCAAGACTATGCTATTAGGATCAAATGTGCACCTTGTGCCTACCTACTGAAAGAAAGCCCCAACCAGTCTGTAAACACCATTATACCCCACCCCATGTGAGAAGACACCGCCAGTCTGTGGTCACCCACTGCCATGAGAAGACACCCGCCAGTCTGTGGTCACCCACTGCCATCATAAGAAGGCACCCACAAGTCTGTGATCACCCACAGCCATCGTGAGAAGACACCCACCAGTCTGTG
>PVJS01008155.1:5674-54112 GCA_004027185.1 Glis glis | reverse complement strand
AGCCCCGGGCGTGGTGGCGCACACTTGTAATCCCAGTACTTTGGGAGGTGGAGACCGGAGGATCTGGGTTTGCGGCCAGCCTCAGCTCTCTCTCTCTCTCCCTGTCTCTCTCTCTCTCTACTTAGTGAGGCCCTCCGCAACTTCGTGAGACCCGGTTTCAAAATAAAGTATAAAAAATAGGGCCGGGGGTATAGCGCGGAGGTAGAACGCCCCTGGGTTCAATCCCCGGTACTGCAAAAAAAAAAAAAAAAAAGAATAGGGTGAGCCAGGTGCAGTGGCAAACACCTGTAATCTCAGTACTTGGGAGCCTGAGATAGGAGGATCTCAGGTTTAAGGCCAGAATGCAGTAACTTAGCAAGACCCTTTTACATAATAAAAATATTAAGGGCTGGAGGTATAGCTTAGAGTAAAATGCCCCTGTGTTCAATCCCCAATACCACAAGAAAAAAAAATTAGTAGAGTAAGACCTGAGTGTGGTGGTGTACACCTGTAATCCCAGCTACTTGGGAGGCTGAGGCAGGAGGATCACAAGTTTGAGGCCAGTCTGGGCAGTTTAGTGAGACCCTGTCTCAAAATAAGAAATAAGCCGGGTGTGGTGGTGTATGCTTATAATCCCAGTACTTGGGAAGCTGAGACAGGAGGATCACAGGTTTAAGGCCAGCCTCAACAACTTAGTGAGACCCTGTTTCCAAATAAAAAAATAAAATAGGGTTGGGAATATAGCTTGGAGATAGAATGCCCCTGGGCTCAATTCCCAGCACCAAAAAAAGAGAATGGATTCAATCCTCAATATTAAAAAAAATAAGAAGAAGAATAGGGCAGCAAGAACATGTATTCTTAAAGCAGCTCAAGGCCAAGCAGGCTTTCTGAACACAGAGGATCTGATAAGAGCGCTGAGGCTTGGTGTCCCCCACTTACTTCAGCTCCATCTTTATTCCCCAGCTAAATCTAAAACTTCCTTTCAGGATCCCAGATTAAATATTGGGAGCATCCAGTATCGCAAATATATGCTATGAAGATTGTAATCTGGATTTTTGTGAATCTGTGAGACATTAAAAAGCATTTTCAAGCTGGGTGTGGTGACACATGCTTGTAATCCCAGTACTTGGGAGGCTGAGACAGGAGGATCACAGGTTCACAGCCAGCTTCAACAACTTAGTGAGGCTGTCCACAACTTAGTGAGACCCTGTTTCAAAATAAAAACTAAAATAGGGCTGGGGGTGTAGCTCAGAGGTAGAATGCCCATGGATTCAATCTCCAGCACCACCACCAAAAAAAAAAAAAAAATTTCCAGTGTCCCAGTGAAACAATTGGTAGAAAAGAATCATGCAAACTATGCTCTAAAAATAAAATGTGTCTTGATATGCAGAGAAGTGCTTGGGCCAACTTTGCTTGAATGATCAGATTTCCTGGTTTGTTTTCAGATATGGGGTTGAACCACCAGTATTAGTTAAACTTGAGAAAGAAATTGAGTTAGAAGAGACTTTGCTTAATACCTCTGGGCCTGAAGATTCCATCAGCATTCCAAAATCATGCTGTCAGCATGAAGAGCTACATGAAGCTGTAAGTAATTGCCACACTTTCTTTTTACTTATACCCCAAATCTCATAGTTTTATGCACTTCTAGATTGCCAGAGGTGATGCTGTATTTACCATAAAATGTTCTTATTCAGAATATGTACCAGTTACCCGGGTGTGGTGGTGCACACTTGTAATCCCAGTACTTGGGAGGCTGAGACAGGAGGATCCGGGTTCGCAGTCAGCCCCAGCTACTTAGTGAGGCTCTCCGTACCTTAATGAGACCCTGTTTCAAAATAAAGAATAAAAATAGGGCTAGGAGTGTAGCTTGGAGATAGAATGCCCCTGGATTCCATCCCCAGTACCGCAAGAAACAAACAAACAAACAAACAAACAAACAAAAAGAATATGTACCAGTTACTAATCTCAACTCCTTGATCAGTTATTTTAGGGTACAGTATTTAAAGGTGATTTTTCATTTTTCATTTTTTGTTTATGATGAAGAATGGATATATAATCAAGGAGTAGTGGGGCAACTAGTTTGGAACCCATCATGAAGGGTCCAATAGGCCACAATAATTTATTGATTTTTTAACATAGTAGTATTATAATCTCATTTTTAAAGGATCATTTTCATGGTTATATAGAGGTTATATGGGTTTTATGGTAGTAATCCAAGCATAAGATGAGGAGACATCGAATTTGAGCAGCAGCAGTGGGAATAGAGCAAAAGGAACAGATATAAGTTATATTTAGGGGGTAGAAATTGACAGGAATTAGTGACTGATTGTGAAGGAGGCAGAAAATCTAAGATGATTTCCAAGGTGAAGTCGATGGTATGTTGGTACTTGGACATACAGGAAGAATTGTTGTAAGGGAAGTTGATGGTGTTTTCTGAACATTGTCCCCTGGCAGGATACGTGCAGATTTGTTAGATGATGGGTTACAGCTGGGAGGTCTTCTTGGCTTCTCCTGTTCACTCTGTAGAAGCTCGCGGATTGCATTCCTTAGGCTGTGGGTCTTCTGCAGTGACTTCGGTCTAAGTGGTGGAGGTGAACTGAGTGTCAAGTGTTTTCCACTTACTGTTCAGAATAATTAAAGGTCTATAGCATTTTATAGAAATGCTTAATGTACAGAATTATTTTAAAATACTGAATAAATCATTTCTAATAAACACTTAAAAGTATTGCTTTGATTGATTAGTTTAATGTAATACAAATCTATAATAAAACATTCCAATGGCCTTGCAAGACAGATTTAAGTTTATGTCAGCCTGAACAACCCTTTATCAGACCAAAGTGTATTGCCTACATTATCTTATCGTTATATTTGATAACTATAAATATCAATATGGGAAGCAGAAATAATGTTGTAGGTAAAAAATAAAATGTATTTAAAATTGCATATAACTTTAAAGAATGATAATTAAATACAAATGAAACATCAGGAAAATATTTTATTAAATGGGAAATACAACAAACTAACTTCCCTATTATATAAAGATCATACAAAATTTGATAAGAAAAATATTTTTAGTAGACAGATAGGCAAGGACTGTGGTCACACAAAAAGAAAGTATGATGTCAAAGTGTGCTGGCAAGCAAAGAAATCAGATTAAAACAACCACGAAATAACATTTATCCCAGTAGCAAAATTTTTTAAAATGCTGAAACCTGGGCTGGGGATATAGCTCAGTGGAAGAGTGCTTGCCTGGCACATATGAGGCCCTGAGTTCGATTCCCAGCACTGCCGAAAAAAAAAAAACTATAAAACCTAGCACTGGTAGATTCCGGTGAAACTATACTTAGGGATTGCTATTGGCAATGGGAATGATGTAAATTTTTGAACAACAGATTGGCAAGTAGATATCAAGAGCTACAAAGCTATTCCTTTTTCATTTTTATTGTAAATGAAAACAGAAAAATAAGATAAATGAAAGTGTTTGTTGTACTATTATTTATATTGGTGAAAAATTGCAAGCAATATCAAAGCCCTCTAGTGGAGCAGTGGCTTGGTAAATTAGGATTCATTATTTTACCAGAATAATCACTTTATGTGATCATTATGACAACTACGTAGCAGTAAGAAAATGTTTATTGTGTGAAAAATGTATATATGTGGACAAACTATATAGAAACATGGAGATTAAAAATAATAGCAATGTAGTGCCATTGTAGATTATTTTAATTTCTCTAGCTATTTCCTTTAGTGTTACAATGTTAATTATACAATAAATATACTAGAAGAAAGCATTTCTTATCCACAGCTCTTATTCTTCTAGGCTTGCCGCCTTGTTTAGATTGTGGCCTTGTGCTGATTGCTACAGCAAGAGCGATATTCTACTGCTCAATATAAGCTATTCAGAATGGGGAAGGGGGTCTGGAGGCTAAACCCAGGGGCGTTCTCCCTCCTCCCTACACCCCCAACCCTATTTTATTTTTTGAGACAGGGTCTTGCTAAGTTGCTGAAGGTCTTGCTTAATTTGCTAAGGCTGGCCTTGATCCTGTTATCTCAGCCTCCCAAGTATTGGAATTACTGGCATGCACCACCATGCCCAGCTTACTTGGATATTTTAAACAAGGGAAACAAGTGACTTCTCAGATCTATTCCTTGTTATGAAAACTAAAAATGAGCACATTTCTTTAAATATGTATGTGCTATATGAATACATTCAGTGTCCACCTATAAATATGTGATCTACAGATATCTTGGGGTCATCTGATGTATCAGTCATTTAGAGTTCTGTTAAGAAATATACAACTGAAATTCTGTATACTTATTAAACTTTTACAGATAAAACAGTGACTAAAAGAAATACCTCCTTTCAAATTACTTTGGCTAACTAATGTAAAAACATGGTCCTAATAATTATAAACTTTTTATCTGATTAGTTTATTTTTAACCATTTTATGTTTTATGGTGTGTGTAGATATGTGTATGAATATGCATGTATATGTGCACATATACCCAGACTGTGAACACGATAAATTTTATTGAATGACTTGTGAAAATCAGTTTATTTATTTATTTATAAACACATTATCTGTTAAATGAACAATATAGGGAAATAAATTCTAGATCCTTCTCATCAGGCCCTGGTGAATCTATAATTGTCTCTTCATTTTTGGGTTGATAATTAAGGCAATCAGATAATTTTTTCTCAGTGCTTAGCTAACGTAAGCCTATCTGAGAAGATTTTTTTAAGGTTATGCCTAGATTCAATTAAATGAATTTGTTTAGGATATATTCTGTGTGATAATTGAGAAAAATATTCATGACTTTGTTTTTTCAAAATGTAATTTTAGGGAAAGACAAATACTTTCTATAGTGTCTGATACATAACTGTTTTTTAACGACATTTCAGAACAAATCATTAAATCTATTTTAATTTCCTTGTTTTAAATGTAGAATTTTCTTTTATTCAGTATTGGGGATTGAACCCAGGGTTGCTCTACCACTGAACACATTTTTTATTTATTTTTAAATTTTATTTTATTTTTTGTGGTACCGGGGATTGAACACAGGGGCGTTCTGCCTCTGCGCTACGCCCCCGGCCCTATTTTTTTATGCTTTATTTTTTGAAACCGGGTCTCACGAAGTTGCAGAGGGCCTCACTAGGTAGAGAGAGAGAGAGAGAGAGAGAGAGAGAGAGAGAGAGCGCTAGATGGATGGATGGATCGATTGATCCGCGAACCCGGATCCTCCGGTCTCCACCTCCCAAAGTACATTGGGATTACAAGCGTGTGCCACCACACCCGGACACATTTTTTATTTTGAGGCAGGGTCTCATTAAGTTGCCAAGGCTGGCCTCAAACCTGATTCTCCTGTCTCAGCCTCCCAAATATCTGAGATTACAGGCTTGCACCCAGCTTAAATATAGAATTATCAAATTTGTTTTTAATATATACTGTGGTTCTACCTTAGCATGTGTGTATGTGTTTACTGCAGCGAAAATTTTTTGAGGTATAGAAGTAGAGGTTTCCTCTGACTCCCATCTTCTTAGCTGTCTATTGAAACAAGGCAAACACTTTTCGAAAAATGCTTCTTGAATTGAAATTTTTAAAAATTTTACCTTGTCATGGGTGAATAGATATGAATAGGCCTCTGCCTATAACAATAACTTTGAACAACTTTAGATATACCCCACAATATTATTTTAGCACAATATTAAAGGAAAAGTGAAAATGTAGCCTTTATCTGACTGGCCAGTTTTTGATTTGACACAAATATATTTTAATTCAGGGCTTAATTAAACTCGTCCAGCTTAATAATGATCTCCCATGCTTCCTCAGACTCACCACATGCGTTTTGAACTGGCTTCGCCATCTTACACCTCTGCAGATCGTGGGTCCTGAGTGCACTCCGAGCATGGTTGCACGTGGGTGGAGAGCGAGCGAGGCCCAGGCTGCTCACTGCTGGTTTGATGTTAGATCGTCAAGGCCTAATTTCAATATTTGCTAACAAGTGAAGGATAAGAGACATTAAATAGTTGAAATTTTGTCTTTGAGATTTTATCTTCCCATCAAATAACTTTGTATTTTAACTTTAAACAAAATACTTTTTGTAGCAAGCACTAATTTTTTAATTTATTTTTAATCTTAGGTTAAACATATTGCTGAAGACCCTCCTTGTAGTTGTTCTCACCGATTTTCTATTGAGTATTTATCTGAAGGGCGGTACCGACTAGGGGATAAAATACTCTTTATAAGGGTAAGTCTACTATACATAGATCATGTTTTGGAATTGGGTTTACTGCTTTACCAACCTCTTCCTTTTGCCTTCCCCCCACCTTCCCCACCCCCGTTAATTCTCTCTCTCTCTCTCTCTCTCTTTCTTTTTTGGTACTGAGGATTGAACCCAGGGGCCATTCTACCACTGAGCTACACACCCAGCCCCTTTTATTTTTACTTTTTATTTTGAAACAGGGTCTCACTAAGTTGCTGAGAGCCTTGCTAAGTTGCCTGGGCTGGTATTGAACCTGTGGTCCTCCTGTCTCAGCCTTGCAAGTACTGGGATTACAGGCATGTGCCACCCCACCTGGCTCCCCTTTTACTTTAAAAAAAAAATGGAATAGAGGGTGCTATTAATGGAAGAATTTCACTGAAAACAAAAAATATCAAGCACTTGCTTTCATGAAGGTACAGGGGATTTCAGTAGATACTTTTAACACAGCAAACAACTAACTTGAGAATGGCTAAGACTATTTCGATATTGCATATAATTGGAGAAAAAAATCTTTGTATACCCCAGGTCACTTATTCCATTTTTCAAATTTTTCTAAAAAGGAATAATTTTCTATTATTACCATAAGAAGAAAGAACAAAACATCTAATAAGATTGAATATCCATAGAAAGAAAAGAAAAGAAAACCAACACCACGGTCTATAATGACCCTACATTGGGCCTTCAGCATCAAGTCTTTCTTGATGCTTTCTTGATGACCCAGCATCAGTATGCAGATGTACATGCTCATTGCCTTGCTTTGTCCCATCTGCAGTTGATTACTTGTCCTCTTTGCACATAGGAGAGTGGAATTTCACAATTTTTTAGCATTTGTTCCACTTCTGATCCAAGAATTGTTTTTCCTCAATTCATGAACATAACATAAAAGTATTTAAGCCGGGTGTGGTGGCACATGCTTGTAATCCCAGTACTTGGGAGGCTGAGATAGGATGATTGCAGGTTTGATGCCAGCCTCAGCAACTTAGTGAGACCCTCCGCAACTTAGTGAGACCCTGTTTCAAAATAAAGAATAAAAAATAGGGCTGGGGGTGTAGCTTGGAGGTAGAATGCCCCTGGCTTCCATACCCAGTACTCCCCCATACACAAAGTATTTAAACCTGTAATTTCACCATCCATATTCTCTCTTCTTTCATACATTATCATTGCATTCTCACCCCCTTGCCCAATTCACTTAGAAACGTCCACATGTACTTTCCACCTTTTAATTAGCTTCTTTTTTTAAGGTAATGTGATAGAGCAAATGGTGAACAGAGGGTGGAACTTACAGTTCAAATTTGTGGCTAGTCTTGTACAATTGTGCAGATTTATCAGCTGAGCAGAGACAGGAGCCTGAAACCCAGGATGAGCTGTACTGTGTGAGTCAGGGTTTGTCTTGTCCCCACAAAAGTGCCATTTGGGGACAGCCCAGTGCCTTTGAGGTCAGGCCCAAATTCCTTCTCTCAGAACAATTCCTTAATCTCTCAGAGACATAATTTTTTATCTGCAAGGAAGAACTAATAATAAATTATATCAAAATGTTTTTGCCCATACCACTCCTTGATATCTTTCCAAAGAAACAGAAGTTAGAATACTGCAGTGATACATGCATACCCATGTTTTTTTTTTTAATTTATTTATTGGTGCATTATAATCATACATCATACCCATGTTTATAGAAGCACAATTCACAATAGCCAAAGTATGGAACCAACCTAGGTGTCCGTCAACATACGAATGGATAACAAAACTGTGATATATACACACAGTGGACATTTACTCATAAGGAAGAACAAAATGATGTCATTTGCAGGAAGATGGATGAAACTAGAGAATATTATGCTAAGTGAGATCAGCCAGTCTCAGAAAGTCAAGGGTCATATATCTTCTCTCATAAGTGAAAGCTAAAACAAAATTAGGAAGCAAAAGAGACTTCAGTCAAATTTTGAGAGACAATAGTAAAATGGTGGAAGGGGATTGGGAAAAGGAGGTGGAAAAGAGAAAAAAAGAGGATTGAGGAAGGGAACAGTTAAAATAAGGTATGTCCATACACAGTTTCACTACCAATCTCATTAACATGTATGGGGAGGGAGGAAAGGGGTGAGGGGGTGGGTTTATGGAGAGAAATACACGGAGATGTGTGCATGTATGTTTGCATCGCTTTGAGTTTCATTATGATGTATAATTACATTGCACCAATAGAAGTATAACAAGAAAAAAGATTAAACTGATATGCTACATATGAAAATAATTTATTAAATTGTAAAGTATAAAGTTCAGTTGTTTTTTATTTTTCTTCCCCAATTACTTTTTTCTTTATTATGAGGGATTTTTTTCCTTTAAGTCCTTTATCTCCCTCTTCTTCCCTCACTCCTTTCCTTTTCCTTCCTTCAGTGTTCAACTCTTCATTGAACAATATTGCTCTTGCAATTTTGTATATTAATAACATGGATTTTTAGGATGTAAATCATGTAAATATTTTCATTATAAATTGGAGGACTTTTACTGTTAGTTGCGTAATTCAATTTGTGTGTGTGTGTGTGTGTGTGTGTGTGTGTGTGTGGTACTGGAGATTGAACCCAGGGGTGTTTTACCTCAGAGCTACACCACCAGCCTATTTTATTTTTTATTTTATTTTTGAAACAGGGTCTCTCAAAGTTTCAGAGGGCCTCACTAAGTTGCTGAGGCCAGCCACAAACCTGCATTTCTTCTGTCTTAGCCTCCCAAGTACTGGGATTACAAGCATGTGCCACCAAACCCGGCTCAGTACTCATTAAATGTATTACGTTAATAATGTAAAAAAAAGAGAGTTTCTAGTGATAAATACCAAGCTGTTGGCAAATACTGAGTTTGACAGGTCATAGATCTCACCAACTGTGGCTGCTAATGAATTGTAACTATAAACTTCACAATTTCACCACTTTATTTTTACTTTCTCTGGGGGACAGATGCTTCATGGAAAACATGTCATGGTCCGTGTTGGTGGAGGCTGGGATACTCTTCAAGGATTTCTGCTTAAATATGATCCCTGTCGAATATTACAGTTTGCTACACTAGAACAAAAAATTCTAGCATTTCAAAAAGGCATTTCTAATGAAAGTGTACCTGATTCATCCACCAAAACACCTCAGCCTCCTGAAATGAATCCTCTGTCAGCAGTCAACATGTTTCAGAAGCAGAATTTAAAGCCTGGCACTCCAGTTGGTATTCCAAGGAGCAAGGAAAAGCAGGTACATCCACCAGGTGTATTACCTCTAAAAGGTAATCCAGGCTCTGTGTCAGTCCGTCCGAAATTTCCAGATTCCCCAGCAGCATCTTCTCATCTCAAGCTCAAGTCTTCAAAGGGTGTCATAAAGAAACCACATGTTCCTTCAAACAGTGTGTCATCTTCCCTCGCTTCTTTAAATGCTGTAGGTAAGAGCACTTCTTCACCTTTATCAAGAACTGGACCTTGTGTATCGAACTCATTGAGGAAATGTGTCACACCCACCAGCACTCCTAAGGCCAAAACTGTTCCAGCCCAGAATTCAAGAGAGGGGCTTGAGTCTACACTTTTGCCAAGTAAGTGTTCTGGAAAGACAGAACCGAGGCATTTGAAACACAATCATGTTACTTTCAGGGACGATACAGTATTTCATTCAGCTTCACCTATAAATTCATCATCCAAGTGTCCAAAGTTACCAAAAGCAAATGTACATGCAAGGCCTACACCTTCTCCTTCCTCCCAGTCCCTCAGTAAAATGACAAAACCCAGTTTCAAAACCACAACCACGGGTCTAGGAACACGGTCTCAGGCCTCCGACGGAATCCCGGCCCAGAAGCCTAAATCAGCCTTGAATTTCAATCAGCCCGTTTCCGTATCCTCAGTTTCTCCTGCAAAAGCTGCACAGGAATCAGAAGATAAGAAGATGCTTTCCGGTGCCAAAAAGCAGCCTCAGAATAAAAGTACATGCCAGAAGACAGGACCCAGCTCCTCAAAGTCCCCTGGCCGTACCCCTCTGTCCATCGTGAGTGTTCCCCAGTCTGCTGCCAAAACACGAACTACACCAAAGTCAGCACAGACTGGCTCTAAGGGCCAGTATTCAGCTAAAGGGCCACCCAGAAGTGGCAAACCCCCAGCTTCAACCAGGAAACCACCCTTGTCTGGTAAGGGAACTGATAGTGGAGAAAAGAAACCCACCGCAAAGAAAAAGGAAGACGATGACCATTATTTTGTTATGACTGGAAGTAAGAAACCTAGAAAATAAATATGTATGTGTCATTTTAAGTAAGCAAGGGAAAGGAACAGAATGAATGTGTTAGCTTGACATCTTAAGAGTTTTGCCTATTTTTCTTTGTACAAATAGGTGCAGACATTAAGTACAACAAGAGAGGGATGGAGGCTGGGCATGGGGGTGGAGACTGGGATGGGGAGAGCGCACTTCAGAATTCCCATTTCTGAATTCACTAGAAGGTATCCTTCTGAGGCAAACAGTTATAAAATCACCAGAAGGTTCTTATTATTAATAGACATGCATATGATTTTCAAACCATAGCAACTTTGTTAATGTCTGCCCTTTAAGGGAAATATGAAGTCAAATAACACTACTAGAATTATAATTGCTATATTTTTGAATAGGTATTAAATACAGAGGTTATGCTGTTAATAGTAATAGTGGTGCTCTTAAGATAATTTACTGCATTTTAGTAAAAAAGAAACGGTTTGGCACTTGTCCCACAAAAGGCACCTAATTTAATTTCCTGATCAGGATTGCCTGATCCAACTGTACTAAGTACCGATGGCGGCTGCTGATTAGCTTGACATTACTCTGGGTTAGGTAGAATTCTTATTATTCAAGTCTTTTTAAGTTTTCCATGTTGGAGGGAGCTGGTTTTTTTGTTTTTAACCTGACAGCGATACTGTTTTGTTACCATTTTTTTTTTTTGGTAAAAAGCAAGTTAACTTATTGAAACATAAGCAAATTTAGTAAAAAGCAACAAAACAAGATTTTTCATAAGTCATCTATAAAAACTTAGACATCTTATGTTTTTAGATGGATGTGCAGTGCCACAGGGGAAACTGATTTAGTAGCCTTTAGCATATTGAAAATATTTTAATGTAATTTCCTATGAAAGCAGATATGAAATTTTACATTAAAATAATGTTTTAACATCAGAATTATGTTTTGTCAATCTTAAAATTAAGATGATATTAGAAGAATCTTAGAGTGAAACTGTGTAAAATTTCCATCATTTGATCATTATTTTTCTTTGATAACATAATACCAGTTATAATTGGATTCTTCCAATTAGGTTAATTTTCCTTAATAAAGTCATGCTGGCTTCAGTTTGCCAATGACCAGCAGATAGCATGTGCGCCACGTTTCCTGCTCTGTAAGCAGACTCTCTCAAGAAACTTCCAGATCATGTAATGACTGCGTAGACTTCATCCATCCAAGATGATGCTTGTAAATAACTTATTTAAGGGATTGTGACTATTTAAAGATTATTAATGTACTTTGAGAGATTTTATGGGTGTTTTAATAACTTTATTATCACTTATCACAGCATTTATATTCAGTATTGAGATTTATGTTTATTGTTTTAAACTCAAATGTGTTTTCTAAAGGAAAAAATAGTAGTTTGCACAAGTGTACAATCATAGAATAAGTATAGTACTTACTAAGCTTAATAAACTGGCTACTAATGGCCTATATATTATAAAGCAAGAACATTTTCTATAAAAATAAGCAATCTTTTGCCTGAGGAACACGGTTAAAGTCAAAGATATAGTCAGGCTAGCTTTTGGAATAATTGATGATTATCATTAAAGAGACAGCCACCAAATATTTAGTTTAGTTCCTCTATTCTGGACGTGGAAAGAGATATTTACATCTCTGGGAAGTGAAGTCAATCTTCAAGCCATGCTAGGAACTTTACTTTTTTATAATCACATATATTTAATGTACCTTTCAAAGAGAAATAATTTTATTTTCATGGAGTTTATTCTCTTATAAGAACAGTCTTCTGTATCAGTAACTTTTAGAACTGAAAAAGTAAAGTAAAATAAAGAGTAAATGGTATCATAGTCAGCCTATGAATCCAAGTAGATTTTTACAATCATGTAAACATTAACTCTTGTGTTGAGAGGAACCAAAAAAGTATTCTACAGGCACCTGGCATGAATTCAAGAATTAACCAAAAAATTGTTTGTTTAAAATATTGGAAGTCAATTTTTAAATCTATTGCTTAATTTTTAAAACTGCTTTTATGTGTTGAAGTTGAAATGAAGTTTTCATTTCTTCTCATTAGTATAAGATTTTATAAGTTCTTTTTATATTTAATATTTAATAAAGCACACATAAGCTTAAATTGCTGAAGTACCTGGAAGAGGAAATAATGGGTGCTTTCTAAAAAGAGAAATAAGTTTTTGGTTTTCCTTGCTATAATTTGTTAATGTAACTAGTATATAAACTTCAGAGGAGGCTGGGCATGTTGGCACATGCCTGTAATCCCAGTAATGAAAGGTCGCAGGTTCGAGGCCAGCCTCAGCAGTTGAGCAGGACCCTCAGCAACTTAGACCCTGTTTCAAAATAAAAAATAAAAAAGGGCTGGGAATTTCACTCCAAGGTAAAAATGCCCCTGGGTTCAATTCCTGGTACCAAACCAAACCAAACCAAACCAAACCAAACATCAGAGGACAATAAAATGCTGATTATTTTTACATGGTTTCAGCTTCAAGTAGGTGACAAGGCCTACATCTTCCTTCATAAATTAGATGACCTTGAACTTTCCTCTCCAGACTGAGTTTACAATTCTTAATGATAAAGACATTTTTTTTGAGGGAGAACTATTGTTTCTAATGCAGTCTTTTCATTCAATCTGATTTAAAATGTTATTTTTTATTAATTTTTTTTTTTTTTTGGTGGTACTGGGGATTGAATCCAGGGCATTCTACCTCTGAGCTAGACCCCCAGCCTTGTTTTATTACTTTTTTTGAAGCAGGGTCTCACTAGGTTGCTGAGTCTTAATAAGTTGCTGAGGTTGATCTTGAACCTACAATCTTCCTGTTTCAGCCTCCCAAGTATTGGGATTATAGTCATGTACCTCCACGCCTGGCATAAAATCTGTTACTTCTTTAAAAGGCTCCAATAACAGGTTTTTATGATATATTCCTACATCACGTTCATGTACTGACTCTACTTGAATCCAAAATTATGTATATTGTTTTCTTGTGCCAACGGTATTTGTATCTGGTTTTAACATATTTTCTCAAGTATTAAAATTTAAATATGAACCAAGGTCTCAATTTGTTTATGTGGTGTATTCTGAATACACTCTAATAGGGGATTCATAAGGGAATTTGCATAAATGAAGCATTCATAATTTGAGAAGAGTTTCAATTCTTTTGTTATTTAAAATGCCTTCTTATACTTGTAGAATTTTATTGTTCCTAGGAGATTATACAGTGCTGCCATTAAGCAACAGTATTTGTTCCCCAAATTGCTGTATCTGCTAGAAGTTTGTTCCAGAAGGACCAGACTCATATTTAATAATCTTTGAGGTAATGGAAGTAATTTATTGGTTATTAAATTTTATAGTTCACACTTAACATTGTGTTCACATAAAGGCTACTGATGATAGGAACTTCCAAATTCCTAATACTGCAATCCTGTTTTAATTTTACACCTTGGTGCAGTGAGAATATTCTTGAAATACTCATGATCACAGTGCTGATAAAAGCATTTAATTTGATGTGTATTTCCTTTGATGTTTCCAAGAAGAAAACAGAAAAGTACAACTTAGACAAAATTCTAATCTTTTGTGAATATAAAATTTTTTTAAATTTAAATCTATTTTATGAAATTTTAGAGAATGTTAGGAAAATACTAAAGCATTTTTCAGTAAATCTGAATATATAAAGACATGAGTTTTATTAAACTAAGCTATAGAAATAAACATGCTGTTTTGTTCTTGAAGAAAAACACAATCAGATTTAATCTTAAAGAAATAATACATTCAAAGGTTTAACTCTACGGATGTTAATCATAGCGTATTATTATCCATATAGCCATAAAAATGCCATATAGTCATTAAAAATAATGTAGATGTTGATTTCTCTTAAAAGTTGTACATATGGTGATGAAGTGGTTTGTTTTGAGAAACTTCAATGATAAAACATTAATATATAGTTCTTAATTTTCTGCATTTGGCCAGGCATATCATACATAGTACCTACTATAGGTGTGTGAGCTCAGTAAGTACTCTCTATCTATTATAATTAACCTCTTGTGACTACTTTTATTAAAAATGACCAGCTTCCTTTTTTAAAAAGTTTTTTATTGGCACATTATAATTATATATAATAGTCTAATTCATTGTAACATATTCATACATGTACATAAGGTCAGTTTTGTTCCCTCTTTCCCTCCTGTCCCTTCCCTCCCCCTGATTCCTTCCTCTACTCTATTGTCCTCCCTTCTATTTTCCTGAGATCCTCTCTCCCTTTTTCTTTTTCTCTAGCTCCCACATGAGGGAACATATGACCCTTGACCTTCTGAGTCTAGCTTATTTTACTTATCATCATGCTTTCACGTTCCATCCATTTTCCTGCAAATGACATAATTTCATTCTTCTTTATAGCTGAATAAAACTCCAGTGTGTGTGTGTGTGTGTGTGTGTTTATTCATTCATTTGTTAACAGACACCTTGCCTGGTTCCATACATTGACTATTGTGATTGTGCTGCTATAAACATTGGTGTGCATTTATCGCTATCGTATGTTCACTCTCATTTTTTGGATAAATTCTAAGGAGTGGTATAGCTGGGCCATATGGTGATTCCATTCCTCATCTTTCATGGAACCTCCATACTGATCTCCATAGTTGTTGTTTTATTTACAATCCCAGCAACAATGTATGTTTCTTTTCCCCCACATCCTAGCCAGAATTTATTATTACTTACATTTTTGATGATTGCCATTTTAACTAGAGTGAGATGAAATCTGAGTGTAGCTTTGATTTGCATTTCTCTGATTGCTAAGGATGTTGAAGATTTTTTTCATATATTTCTTGGCCCCAAATGACCAATTTTCTTACTTGAAATTATTTCACAAATTATTACATAGGAATGAACAAGTAAAATAGAATGAATTCAGGTTGGCCCTGACTGTCGAGGACCTCTAGTAGCCAGCTGTGGCAGTGTTTGAAATACTGCTTAGTGTGGAGGATGCTGTGGGAGAGAAGGAAGAATGAGACAGTCCTTATATTTGACACTCTTGGGTTTCTAGGGCACTTTGCAAGTCACAAAGCACTTTTAATTACATAACATTCAGCCTTTCCAACAACTCCATGAGATAGGTTTCATCTGTGTGAGAATATAAGACTGTGAAGGTAGGAATTACAGCTGTTGTTTTTACCACACTGTTCCCAAGGCCCAAACCAGTGCCTGTCATATAATAGGCACTCAGCAACTATTTGTTAATGAAAAAATGAACAAACTCAGTTTTTACAGATGAGGAAACTAAGCCTCCAAGAAAGTTCAGTTACCCAATAAATACAAAAATACCTACTGGGATCGATTAATTCAATTTTATTCAAAGGATAATGTTTGTTGCCTTCCTGATACTTTTCCATAAATTGTTGAGTTGCTCTTCATGTTAATGTGATTCAGAAAAGAAGATTTATTAGCCAAAAAATTGAATATCACCCTGCTTTTTCATTATTTCTTAGAAAAATCTCAATTTGTTTTTGAATTGCCCTTTGTTAAATATTGTAATTGTGAAGATTTGGAGATTAATGTATTCTAGTTGCATTCAATCCTCAGGACAATACATTTCCTTGCAATTAAAATAGATATTGGTAAAAGGGAATGTAGGTGACCATCGAACCTCCTTTAAAAACAAAACAAGACAAAAACACTGAAATATAAGGTTATCTTCTGAATCAGCAGGTTTTATATACTTCTGAAAAGGAATAAATACATTTAGATTTTTTCTCACACAGCCTTGAAAATGTGATACAAAGTTGTGTTATATAGATCCCTTCAATAATTCATCGCACCATGCAGGAATCCAGTAAATAATTGTTGAAGAATAGGCCAGCCTGTGGTGTATATTCAAAGAGGAGTGGAATGTGACACTTTAACTTTTATTATCTCCAGTATTGAAGAAAAATGAAGGCAAGGGCCTTCAAACTGCAATTTACAGTAGTTTCTATTTACCTGAAGCATCAACAAAAGCAGTTTTTGAAGTTCAGGAAGCCTCAGGACTCCTTATTTTTTATTTTTTTTTAAATCAATCCTGCTGAGAAATACTGCCTTTGAACCCTATGAGGCTCAAAGGGCAAGTTAAGAAGGGAGAATAGTTTGAGGTCTTAAGAGGATATTCCAGCAGGAGATGAGAGCCAGGTGCTGTTCCTTTGACTTTACCCACTCCTTCCCCCATCCTAACTCTTCACCTGGCTCCGGGTACCTTCATATCTCAGCTTAAATATTACTTGCTTGAAAGTTTCCAGATCCTCCAAGACGGGGCTGGATGTCTCCAGTGTACTTACTTCTCAACTTACTTTTTTCTTATCACTGAGTTGCATCTAACACTAGAATTTCCCATTAATTTATCTACATCTCTCACCATTGCATCTCCTGCATTCAGCACAGCGCCTAAATGTTTGTGGAAGAAAGGAGGGAAGGAAGTACCCTTTCACCAATAGAAGCCCTCAGTACTCAGTACATGGAACTTTTAGCTTAGTTTTGTTGATTTACCTACAGCTCCAGGATCTTTCCTGAGAAGGTGCCATGTTAGAGTTTGTAATAAGCAAACATAACCTGCTTATTTGGGGGGAGGAAAGGAAAAGAGGGCAGTCATGAGAGAAGCCTTGAAGTTATGATTTTCTCACATTCATGCTTACTAGAAACTGGCATTTTTATGGAAGAAAAAGGTTGGAGATGACCCAATTTATCTTCCAGTTTTTAATTTTTTTTTCTTTTTATGGTACTGGGATTGAACCCAGGGGCATTCTGCCTCTGAGCTACACCCCCAGCCCTACTTTATTTTTCATTTTGAAAGAGGATCTCACTAAGTCGCAGAAGGCCTTATTAAGTTGCTGAGGCTGGCCTCGAACCTGTGATCCTCCTGCCTCAGGTTCCCAAGTACTGGGATTACAGGAGTGTGCCACCATGCCCAGCTCCAGGTTTTTAATCTTAAAGGATTTATTTTCAGGATTGTGAGAACTACTCTGAACGTAACATACTGACTTAGATTAACAAGTGCTTTGCTAGTGCCTAATACCCCCTCCCATTGAACAGATGCGGAAACTCAGGCTGGGGGATTTGTTTATATAGTCTGTTAGTTTTAATTCTTTAAAACCAACCTTGGGGCAGCAAAAAAATATCAAAATGGCAGCAGAAGCCATCCCAGGTGGTTGTGCCAATCATCCAGGTGCCAGCCCCTTCAAAGGGTCCTCAATGCACCAGGTCCAGCCTAGAAGATTCCTGGGGTTGCCTATGTTCATGATGGGTTGGTTCTAAAGCAATCTATTTGGCCCCAAAGCAGTAAGCACCATCTGTTCATTTAGCAAACAGTCTTTCTGAGGGCCTGCTCCACACTCAGTGGCCGTTACTCTAGGTGCTAGGGATGTAATGGAAGACCAGTTACTGCTCTCAAGAAGCGTATGGTCTTCAAGTAGTTTAAGAAAAAAAAAGTGCAATATTCTTCTAGACGGTAGCCCACTCAGTTCTTCCTCTGTGATTTATTTTACTCATGGGATTAAAAACCCTCCATAAAACCAGCTTGTGTTTTCAGATCAGGAGCCCGTGGGTGGAAAAAAAGAAAGAAAAAGAAAAGAGAAACCGATGTTTATATCTGAGCCTCAAGAGCAGGAGTCATTTATTGCTTTGAATTGTTACTCAGAAAATAGAACAGTAAGAAGTCCTAAACAGGCGATCAACACAGAAGGAAAGCGGCTCTTTCCCTGGGTAAGCCAGTAGTGTAAAAACCAAGAAACACATCTCGGATACAAGGATGCTTCTCTAACTCTATAAAATATTTCCTGTGACCCCAGGATTTTTCTTCCCCAGCCCCTTCCTCTAAGCTGCATCTTAGACTTACCAGGCACACCACAACAACAGATGGGAACTCAAACCTGCTCCCGTGCGGGAGGGAGGCTGGTCTCTCTGTAGCTATTTCAGTGAGGGAAGCACAGCATTGAGCACGTGCTACCTGTGATTTGACATCTCTGTGCCTTGTCCTGCTGCCCCAGCAGACGACGGAGGAAACTGTCCCCTAAAATGCATTGCTATGAATCACAGAATAATACCTTGGCCTTTGCAGCTTCCTGGCTGGCCCATAGCCTGAGCGACCCAGAGGTATTCTGTGGCCACCTTGTGAGTTCAGTTCAGATTCATTTCAGTTTTCTTTAAGAGTGGGTTATTTTATGGCCACAACCAGGACACCAGGAATCTGGCAGCAACTGAAATAACGACAGTGAGCCTGACAGAAGCTTAAAGAGCTGGTAGCCTGGGAGCTCTAGAGACAGGTCCTCTTGTCTCCCTTGCTAGCCGGAGCTTTCACCTCTTCTTTCTGGTGCTCTTGCCATAAACATACTTCTGCCACCTTCCAGGGTTTTGCTTTGTATGTTTTCTTGCATTTTCTGCAAAAACCAAAAGCAAACTCCTGATACCATTTCCAGTTCAAGGTCTCAAGAGAGAATCTGACAGAGCTTTTTTTGCAACAGACCACTGCATAGGTCATCAGTCAACCGATGACCTGGCTGCCCTTGGTCATGGACCTCCCCCCTTGGCCACTCAGTGTGTGAGCAGATAGGTCCCATGGTCTACTCTGGGACACAAGGAATAGGCTGGTTTATTTGTTTTAGCAGAAGCTGCAGCGAGGCAGTTTTCCTTCCAATGCTGGGCATGACAGCTTTGTCTTAGCACTCTTGGAAAACAAGTTCTGAATTTGGTCTGACCTACCTTGGAAGGTCTTTTGCATCAAGAAGCTCTCAATTTCCAGCACTGAGACCAATATGATGCAGCTGTATCCTCTGGACCATCCCAAATCCAAACCTGAACTTTCTTGTGGCTGGAAATGCTCAAATACATAGATGTTACTCAAATAACATGGATGCTAAGTACATGGATGAGTATCTATAATATCCAAGTCAGCATGTTTGTGCTTTATCTCTGGATCCTGGAGAATCACCAACCCTCCCTGAAAGGAAGGGACCAACCATAATCTTCTAAAGCCTTTCTCTGAGTGGGGGATAAAATGTTCTAGACTTTCACTGCTATAGCTTGGATCTGAAATATGGCCCAAAGACCCTTGTGTTAAAGGCTTAGTCCCCAGCCTGTGGTGCTGTTGGGAGTTGGTGGAACTTTTAAGAGGTGGGGTCTAGTGGAAGGAAGTTAGGTCATTGGGGCTGTGCCCTTGATGGGATATTGGGAGCCCAGTCACTTCCTCTCTTTCTCTTTGCTTCCTGGCTGTCATGATTTGGAAAGTCTTCTAACACTCACTCTTCTGCCATGATGTACTGTACCCAAAGCAACAGGGCCAAGTGACCATGGACTGAAAACTCTGAAACTGTGAAACAAAATGAATCTTTCCTTCTTTTAAGTTGATCTATCTCAGGTATTTGTTATAGCAATAGAGAGCTAACACACTTCCCAATTTCTTGAGGTACTACTCTAGCTTTTGTACTATAGTGTCAAATATAGCTATTGATTCAGTTTATTAAAACTATAAGTCATACCAGTGCTTGGGAATCATGGAAATTGAACAATGGATTGGTTAACTTTTTCTATTGGTGGTTTGGTATTTTATAGATACAATCTGAGATGTCTGGAGTTTATTTTTATCAAATACAATCATTCCTCTACCTGAACTTAGAGCTCAATTTGACTTTCAGTGACTCCTTGAAAATGTTCAAGGGCTCTTACCTGTCCTGAATCTTTGATTGTTTCTTCTTTCTAAGAAGTTCCTATTAGGTGAAATTGTACAACTGTGTGAGATAAATTAAGATTGATTTTTACTAGCTTTGAAGCCAGTAGAGATGTAAAATATCTCCATTGCCTATTTGCCTCTGTGTACAGCAGACTTTTGCTGCTCTTCACATACTTCCTTATTGTTCAAATGAGTGCAAAAAGAAGCCATTAGCAGATTTCACCACTGTTATTTAGAGCTGCTTCCCAAAACATGAAAGGGTTCTGAGGTCACATTTTGGTAGGATTTGCTTTGTGCAAGACACTGTTCTAAGTACTTCATGCATAGTAACTTGTTGAATTTTTAAAATGTTATGAAGTTGATTCTTTTACTATCCCCATTTTATAGACAAGGAAACTGAGGCACTGAGAAGCTGTTTCTTTCATTCCTTTGTTCTATGATTTGAATATTTGTGTCCCTCCACAATTCTTCTTGAAACTGACTCCCTATCACCACAGTATGAAGAGGTGGGGCCTTTAGGAGGTGCTTAGGCCACGACGGCTCTGCTCCGGAGGCTTGAGGGAGCAAGATCACCCTTTTGGCCATGTGAGGCCACTGTGTTCCTCCTCCACACAGGACACAGAGACACGGTGCCATTTTGGATGCAGAGAGAGAACACTTAGCAGATACCAAATTTGCTGCCATTTTGATCTTGGACTTCCTAGCCTCCAGAATTGTGAGAAATAAATTTATATTATATATGAGCTACTCTATGACACTACTATAGTAGCACTAATGGACTAGGATATTTTGCTCATTGCAGAAGGCCTGACACTAAATCATCTCAGACTTGATTGTGAGCTGAAGTGATTCCACTGGGCAGAAAAATATGCTGGTGAGGCCTGTCATAAATGTCTCATAGGTGTGTTGGCCACATATCCAGTGTGTCTGATCTATGGTATGCATAGGGGTAATTTAGTCCCGAGGCTTCCCCAGAGCCAAGACTAGCCGACTATACCCCCTCTTGCATCTCCAATTTTCCTCTTTTCCCAGATTTTGTCCTTAATCCTGTACACTTTCTATTGCACTCTCTCTGCAATAGAAAGTGTATAGGATTGTCTTTCTCTCTGCACTCTCTCACCCTTAAGTTACTACCATGTGTTGGTTAGGATGGGCGAGGCTAGACTTTGCTGCAGAAGCAACAGAAGAATCTCTGTGGCTTCTAACTCATGCTAAACATCCATTGGGGTCACCTGGGCCCCTCTCACTGTAGTTGTACAGGGCCCCAGGCTGATGGAGGCGCCTTCTTGACAAATGCTTCAACAATGACCTTGGCAGGAAGAAGGGCATGTGGGAGTGGCCAGTCTCTCCTTTCTGAAATGTTTTCCTTGGTCCTCCTTCCACAGTTTTCCTGATTTTTCTCTTGATTCTCTGAGCCCTCACTCCTGCGTTCTGACTTACCTTCCTCTTCCTCTTTCCATGTAGCTCTTTCCTAAGGACTACTCCTTGCCCTCTTCTAACCAATATTCTCCTAGGCAGTTTATTCCAACGGTTGTTTCCAGCACTGTTTCCTTGTGAATAGTTTGCAGATTTTTATTAGCAGCCCAATTTCCCTGAGACCCCAATTCCATTGTCCTTCTTCTGTTACTACCTCAAAATATCTTTCCTAATAAAGACCTTTCCATCTCATCAAATATACATTTTCTCCTGACTTCTCTATTTCTGTTGACATTCCCTTCTCTCCCTACATTAAAACTCTTAAATTGCTTTAGAATGTGTCTCAAATCTATCTTCCCCCCTTTTTCTGTTATGACCCCCTTCCTGTTACTGCCCAAGTTCTTGGTCTTCTCACCCTTCTCCTGGAAGACAAGAGCTTCCCAATAGCTCTTCAGCCATACTTTCAAACCCCCCCCATCTCTCAAAGTTGCATGTTGCATAACTCTAGGGGGCACCACTCACAGTCTACTCGGAGTGACTGGCTCCCTCTGGAGCTGTGCAGTGCAATAGCCCTGCAGTCCTTACCCAGGTGGTCTTGCAGGCTATGCCCATCGTAATCTACCTGTAGTTCAACTTGAATCCTGACATACCACTGCTGAAAACTCCTCCTTGGCTTCCCAACCCAGCCAAATGAAGGCCACATTTCCTCAGCTCTCTTTCCACATAAGTCACGACAAAATTTGCCCTTCCTCTTCTGAGTTTCCACATCTCTTCCACACTGGATAGCACCAGATAGTACTTTCTATATGGCATTATAGTGATTTAAGAATATCTTTCTTGATGAGTGACAACTTACTTTCTTATTTGTGGGAATAAATTAACACCCATCTGCTGCAAATGATGGAAAAACCCAGGTCAAAGAAAATGTCTTGGCTCACATAAATGAGAACTACAGAGTGCATCCACTCTCTCGGGCAGAGCTGGCTGAAGGCCTCAACTGAGATCCCCAAGACTCCCCCCTTTCTTCCCATTTGAGGAAGCTGAGACCACAGCAGGCCTGTCTGGCAGGAGCTGGAGCCAAGGGAGAGATGCAGCTGCTGCCAGAGATGCTGCCCAAGGCAGCCAGAGAGGAAGAGAAACACTCTGGCTTTTCCCTTTTCCCGTCCTGCAGTGGCCCCCTGGTGCTTTCCCTGGGCTGACTCTGGAGTCTGGGAAATTTAACTGGTATGGCTCTGAGCAAAGCAGGAGAAGGGATAGAGGTGGATCTGGGAGCAACCAGCACAAGTAGTTTGTTTAAAGTCACACAACAGGGGCTGGGGGTGGAGCTCAGTGGCGGAGTGCGTGCCCAGCATGTGCAAGGCCTTGGATTCCATCTCCTGCACCCCCTCCCACAACCACAAAAAGTGTTATAGTCACACAACAGTAAGTGGTGGAGCTTGGACTTGAACTCCTAGCTGGAGCTCTGAGTCCTACCACCCCATGCTGCAAAGTGGTACAAAGGAGCACTGTGCTTGGAGGCATCTCTGTGAGCAAAGCTCGGGTGGGAAATTCTGGGATGCGCATAGAAATAGCAGAGTCCCTTTGAGCTGCAGCGGGCTAGCATCTCCTGCAGATTCTAGCCTGAGAGCACTGGGGAAGGTGAGCCTGTGCTGCTGGAACCTGAAGGGCCCAGCTGAAGAGTTTGGCCTTTGTCCAGGAAGTAAGAGGGAACTTGTCAAAGGAAAAGAAAGAGTTAAGGCAATTTATTTAGAGTTATAAAAATGCCAGAAACAGGAAGGAAATATTTGGACTCTTAAGATACAGCGTGAAATAATTCTAAAGAATAAAATTAAAAACAGTATAGATTTCTCCCCCTAATTTTTGTGGGGCTGCCAGTTTGTATGCTGATAATAGAAATTAGGAATGAGCATTCCTTCCTGCATTCATGTGAGGACCTACTGAGCTGGACTCTGTGCTGGGGTTTAGAGAAGACTGAAATGAGTCATTTGTTGGCTTTTCTAATGTCTCCCTTGTCTTTTGAATTTGCAGAGGAGCTCCCCAGGTAATGACCTTTGGTCTGAAAAGAGATCTGTCCTGTTCAGAAAGTACATAAAATGACTGTTCACTTTGGGCTTACTTTGCGGTTTCAAATTTCAAGGTCACATGCTCTGACTGGCTTAAGTAGAAGTTAAGTGGCTCTACCTCGCTGGCAAATGATATGGACAGAATGCGCACAAAAAGAAGCCTGGCCAAGAAGGAAATGACCTCTGAGCGTGGGCAGTAAGCTGGGAGATTCTGCATCTTTTGTGGGGTAAGATTGATTAATTGATTCATTATTAAGCTCCTTGATACTTTTTTTTTAAATCACAGTCTGAGGATACTTGTTTTTTAATAATAAGCTTAGCACTGCCATCTTCAATAACCAGGTGCTCTAACTAAATGACTGACTGTGAGCCACACGTTAGGCATGTCACAAAGGGACCCTACAAATTATATAAAATGGGTATCTGCAAATGGCTAACTTTATACTTTTTAATCAACAAACAATGAATTAATAAATACGACTCCCTAGGTGGCTGGAAAATTTAGTTCAACACCCTCCCCTACAACCTAACACTTATAACTCATTCATTCATTCGTTCATTAATCATTTTTTTAGCACTTGCTATCTTCAATGAATTCATCAGAGATTTATGAGTTATCTATATGTGTTCAACTTTGCATAATGGTGAACAAAATAGATATATATTGACTCCTCACAGAGCTTATGGTCTAGTGGCAGATTGTGCTATTGAAAGGCTCACCCTAGCAGGGAAGAGACTTGCGGTAAGCATGATTGTAAACAGGGGCGAGAGGATGGAAGCGTCTGTTGGCAATGAGTGATGGTCTTTCCTAGTGTCCAGGGAGGGCTTTTCCAAGAAGCTGATATAGTAGCTGGGCCTTTGTATTTGCTATTATTTGTTTCTTTAGTTTCTTTTGGTGAAATGTATTTTAAGTAGGAGATGCATGTTGCTGAGGTAGGGAAATGTCAAGTATCAGTCACAGTTTGAAATGTAGAGCTCTGAGGGTGTGAGAACAGGTGGGCAAAGCCAGGGTCAAGTGGAGCTTTGTGGGGCTGAGCTGGAGTTTGGATCTTATTGTGAGGTGTGTGAAGGAGGGGGATGGATATAAGACAGAGGAATGATATGATTGCATTTGCCTTTTAGGAAAACCATAGCATTGTGACTCCAGGAGCTACTGAGGAGACAGGATCCATGTAACTTGACCCTTCTCTGGCTGCATGTATGTGCATGCACATTGTGTGTGTGTGTGTGTGTGTGTGTGTGTGTGCGCGCGCAAGTGTATAGTCTAGGACACTTCCGAGCTTCTGACTATTTGCAGCATCCTCCATTTGACTCCAGACTTTGCACACTGGACACATTCTGCAGGCTACAACGAGACCTATCTTCCTGGATCTGATCTTTTGCCACGCTGCTTCCTTGCTCCAAGTCAGTATTTCTTACATCACAAATGCTAATTTTTTAGCTTCTTTCCAAGACTTTTCATTGGATCGCTTCCATGATTCCAGTTTAAAATCCCTCTATTCATGTGAACACGCCTTACTCTTGCACAAGCATTTATTCTCTTCCACCGCAGGGCCCTTGGGAGCATCTCAGTAGATATTCTAAGCGCACTACCCTCCAAGGCTAACGAAAGCCTCATCTTCATGCAGCCTTCTCTGGCCGCTTCATGCCTACCTGGTCGACTGTGTCTTCATCTCCTGTAGCTTGGAGCTAAGTATGTAACATGAGCATATAAGCCTCATGAGGGCAAGGGTTTGGGTCTATTTTGTGTACTTTAATATTTGCACACTTGAACAATACTTGAAGGATAGTAGGTAACAAGCATTTGTTGAATGAATGAATGAGTGAATGAATGAATAAATGAATGACTTAGATTTTCTATAAAAACTTAGAGAAAAATTATCACAAATAGGACACTTAATGAATCCGATCATTTGTCAACAAGCATGCACTGAGTGAATGCTATTCAGTGAGCATTGGGATGGGGTCTGGGTCTTCAAAAAATAATTAGACCTGGAGTCCATCCTTGGGAAGTTCATAGTGAAAACAAAATCATTATCCTACAGAATCAAAATCTGGTGAATATTTACATATTCACACATATAAAAATTAGGGAACAATATGAGTAGTAATTTTTGTTGAAAAGAAAACAAGAATTTCATTTTCCTTAGATTTCAACTTTAAACGTCTCATAATACCAACCTTGGTGAAGATATGTAGCAACAGCAACCCTCATACATGGTAGTGGGAAGGAAAATTGGCAAATCACTTTGGAGAGCAATTTCCCAGCTATCTGACAAAGGTGAAGATGTGCATACAAAACAACCCAGCGATTCTAGTCTTACATAGAGAAATTCTCAGATGCCTGCACTTGGAGACATGTGCATAGTACTAATTGTAGCCTTGTTTTAAGTGAACAGCTAGAAGCATCCATAATTTCTCATCAATAGCAGAATGGATAAATAAATTATGGTTGTGTCCAAACAATGAGATCTTCCAGAGCTATAAAAATGAATGAACTTGAGCTATAATTATCCAGATGACTTAATCTCACAAGTATACGGAGCTAAAAAAAGCAAGTGGTAGAATGATAATACAGAAGATTCCATTTATAAAAAGCTTAAACATAGACAGTAATACAATATATTATTTGTAGGTTGATATGTATGTGCTAAAAGTATAAAATATGCCAGACAAGGCTAGCAACCAGTTTGCCTAGGACTTACCCTGTTTTAGCCCTTAAAGTCCTGTGTCCTGGGATAAACCAAGCCAATTGATCACCTTACCTGGGAAGGATAAGCACTAAGCTCACAATGTTTGTTGCTTCTTGAGGGAAGGAAGGAAATAGAATTGGGTAAAAGTAAACTGGGTATAAGTCAGCTGAATTATTTTTTAACATGGATTGAGTAAGTGGGTAAAATAATGCAACACAGACACAGACTCAGAACACAGACACGAAAGAATAAAATAATTTAGAAACCAGACACAAAAGAATAAAAATAATTTAGAAACCAGAGGGGCATCTCAAAGCAGGCATGGATCCACAAGTTTCACAGATCATGGAGAAAAGGCAATCATTTGATGTACCATAACCTAAATACTGACATGAGTAAGCGCCACCTCATCTGAGATGTTTCCCTGAGTGTTTCTCCCTCCATTCTCACTCCTATTCCCTCCCAGTCCTGGTACCTGCATAACTCCAAGACTACAAGATTCCCTTAGAAGCTTGCACACACACGTCCACGCTGCCAACATTACTACAGTGGTTACTTAAACTGCCTGGAAATGTCCCGAGTCTCCCTCGTCAAGTTCCCGGAGGGCAGACTGATTGCTAAGTTCTTCTGGCAGCAAAGGAGAGTGGTTCAGAGCTTGGGTATTGGGAATAGCTTTAAATCACGGTTGCACTGCGTGACCTTGGGCAACTCACCACATCACAACGCCTCGACTCTACGACGAGGTTAACCCTCCTCCTAAGGTAGAAATGAGGACCGAGCAAGAAATGCTTCTGAAGCATTAAGGGCAGTGCTGGGAAAGTACAGTAAGAGTTTAATAAATGCCTAGTTGGTTAAATTTCAAAAATTAAAAATCATGATTCTAAGGTGTAGGAACAAAATACATTACATACATATTTCAATACTATGCAAATTATTTTAAACTGTGATGTCGGATTAAAATAAACCAAGTGAGGAAAGATGAGAGAATAAACTTCACATTCTTACCAAACCATCTGTAGAAATGTTAAAATTAGAACATTCTTATGACAGAGAATTGTCATGTTCGTTGAACTGAATTGTGGGGGGAAAATGATCAGGTTCTGTTTAATGTAACAATTCCTACGAGAGTAATTAAAATCTGAAGCTCTGTTTCTTTTTTTGGAAATAATGTCTGTTTAAAATGAGCTCTAATTGTCCCTATTTACACACTGACTGCCGAGTGCCCGTCCTGCCGCAGACAACTCTGTAATTAGCACCATTCAAGAACAAAGCAGTGGCCATCTTTCAGCTGCTTTCTGGCTTTTGAGCTTAGGAGGCAAAGGAGAGTTTTTGGCTCTCTTGCAAAATGGAATTTAAATCTGCCACAAGCAGTCAGTTGCAAGAATGATAATTGCACAGTTTGTTGCAATTGATTTATACAGTCCCCAGAAAAGAATGAAGATGATCTCTTGGCTAAAACTGTCAAATGAATAATCAGTGATATGTAAAATTTTTCCTTCCTTGGGATTTTAATGGCCACATCCAGCATAAATGGGTAGTGTTGACCTATTTCTCATGCAGTGGACAAACCGGCTGATGTTTTGGTGCTGTCCCTTCATCATTTGCATAGATTTCACTCGCCCGAATAGTCACTATGCTCTGCTTCCTATTCAGTATTCTGCACCTTTCAGGTGAAAAATGAAAATAATTTAATTGAATTATAAAAGAATGTATGCAAAGTTCAAAATTGTGTTACTGGGTCCACAAAACTTTTAAGTGCCACCAACATCTTTTTTGGGGGGGATTGAACCCAGGGGCACTCTATCTCTGAGCTACCCTCCCAGCCTATTTTATTTTGAAACAGAGTCTCGCTAAGTTGCTGAGGAGCTCACTAAGTTGCTGAGGCTGTCCTTGAAACTGTGATCCTCCTGTCTCAGTCTTCCAAGTACTGGGATTACAGGTATGCACCACTGCGCCTGGCTGTCACCAACGTCTTTAACGACAAGCATGTAGACTGCATTAGTGCCCCTTCTCCTCCATGGCACACGCATACTTACACACACAGGAGCTCACACACTCAGTTCAGAGGAAATGACTGGTATGTCACATGCAAATATATCATTTTTCTTATTTAATTCAATTTAGAAGTTTCTTTATTATGCAAATTTAATCCATCCACATTTATTGTTATTACTGATGTATTTAAACTATTTGCCCTTTTACTCTGAGTTTCTATCTTCATACTTTTTGTCTTCTGCTTCTTTTTTTCTCCTTTCCTGCCTTTTGTTCTCTTTTTCCTTTCTTCTTTTTGCTAGCTTGAAAACATTCTATTGTTTTAACCTTTATGTTAAAAATTCAATATACAACTTTCAAACAAAACAAGGAACTTAGCACATTTGTCTTCTGTTGTAACCCCACCCACCACCATCTTTCATGTTATCATCATCTAAAATTTTAGATCTCTATTGTCTTTAAGTAAGAAAAATAATTGTTATTTCTATTTTTGAAGCCAGTAATTATTTCTACTTTATTATCAATAGTTGCAGCTCTCCCCTTCCTCATGGATTTATTTTTTCTTCTCCCCCTAGTAATTCTGTCAGGGAAGATCTTTGGAAAATAAACTAGGCTATTCTTTGTATGAAGATGTCTATTTCACCCTTGCTCTTTTTTTTTTTTAATTGCATGTACTTTTGTGAATAGGGAATGCCTTCACAGGATACAAAATTCAAGTGAATTAAGTGTTACTTGAGTTCAGTCTAGCATTCTAGGTTGAGGATTGCTTTCCTGTGGCACTTGAAAGATGTCACTGGATTCTGGCATCTGTTTTTGCTTATCAGAAACTTCGCATCAGTCTGTCACTCTTTATAGTTTCTCTTTAGTGACCTTTAAATTTCTTTCTCTTTGATGTTCTGCTGTTCACTTCTACAAGGTGTCTAAGAGTCAAAAAAATTTAAAGTTGTCCTGCTTGGTACTTGATATAAGTTTTCATCCTAAAGATTTACATCAAAGCATTACAATCTGTCTTCCATGCCACTTTACTTCACTTTCATATTCTCTCTCTCTCTCTCTCTCTCTGTTGTGTTTTTAGTGATGTTCTCACTTTCAATCACTAATTCTTTAACTGAATCCAGTCAACTGGATTGATACATCTTTTATGTCAAGGATTTTTTATTGGTACATTGTCATAACTCATTGTTCTTGATTGTTACTTCCATTCTTGGGTATTCTTTGCTTTATCTCTTTCAAGATGTTAAACATAATTTAAAGTTCTTTAGGGCTGTCTGTAATTCTATTTCTATAGGTATACACTTCCCTATTGGGTTTATTGAATATCTTTCATGAATTTGGATTACCTTGTGAATCTGTAAGTTTGTGGTCTCAGCTCTCACTCACTTATGGAAAACTCTTTTCCTGTACCTTTTATTTTTATCATGACTAGAGATTTTTAAATTTAAAAATATATAACCTATCATTTTAAGCCAGGCATGGTGGCTCATGCCTATAATCCCAGTACTTGGGAGACTGAGACAGGAGGATTGCTGGTTCGAAGCCAGCCTCAGCAACTTAGTGAGATCTTGTTTCAAAATAAAAAAATAAAATAGGTCTGGAGGTGTAGCTCAGAGGTAGAATGCCCCTGGGTTCAATCCCTAGTACCATAAATAAATAAATAAATAAATAAATAAATAAATAAATATAACCTATTATTTTGATATATGTAGGCTGAAAATAAAAAGTACCATGTACTCTTATTAATCCATAGTGACCAGAAATTAATTCATTTGATTTTTAAAAGCCAAAGTCTCAGAAAAAAGATAAAGCAGAGAAATGTATCCAATGTGTTTGGATAGAGTGAAATAGAATATGATGAAACAGTGTTTCATAGAGAGATTGTAGCTCTAGGTCATGTATATAGAAGTATGAGGTTCTATCTCTGTTAGGTATATTTCAGTACAATATTTTCCCAAACAAAGAATTGTTAATTACAGAGTTCTTAATGTATTTTTTATTTATTTATTTTTTTGTGGTACTGGGGATTGAACCCAGGGGCATTCTACCTCTGAGCTACACCCCAGCCCCTTTATTTTGTTTTGAAATAAGGTCTTGCTAGGTTGCTGAGAATCTTTCTACCTTGCTGAGGCTGCCCTCAAACCTGCGATCTTCCTGTCTCAGCTTCCCAAGTACTGGGATTACAAGCATGTGCCACCACACCTGGCCATTAAATTTATTTTAAAAAATATTATACTGAAACATATCTAATCCTAACAGACATAGAACCTCATACTTATATAGAATGGTCTAGAGCGGGGCGTGGTGGTGCATGCTTTCAATCCCAGTACTTGGGAGGCTGAGACAGGAGGATCACAGGTTCGTGCCCAGCCTCAGCCACTTAGTGAGGCCTCTGAAACTTAGTGAGACCCTGATTCAAAATAAAGAATAAAAAATAGGGCTGGGGGTGGAGCTCAGAGGTAGAATGCCCCTGGGCTCAATCCCCAGTTCTGCAAAAAAAAAAAAAAAACTTTTTTTTAATCTGTAAAATGAGGATCATAATATATTTCAATCAAGGTAGTTGAAAGAGTATAGATGAAATTATAAAGCACCTAGCAGAACGTCTGGCATATGGCAACAATTTAAGAAAGGGAATAGTTATTACAATTACTATCGCTTGTCTCTGTCATCCTGAAGATCATGTCAGTATGGAAGATAAGCAGGTGTATTAGTCTTTTTCTTGCTGCTGTAATGGAATGCTTGGAGCTGGGTACTTATAAGGAAAAGAGGTTTATTTAGTTCACATTTCTGGAGGTTTAAGGCTGGTGCTGGCACCGGCTTAGCTGCGCTGAGGCCCTCTGGGCTGTGTCACATTGTGGCTTATGGCATCTTGGTGAGAACTCACGTGTGAGAAGATGACATCCTCAGACAGGAAGCCCAGGAGGCTGGGGAGCAACCAGGCTTCGTCCTCTTAGAGAACTTTACTCCTCAAAGGTGTCCCGTGAACGACCTTAATTCCTTCTGAGGGCACACCCCCAGTGACCTAAGGACCTGCACCAGGTCCCCACCTCTGAACAACGCCACAGTGATGCACAGACTTCCAACACACCGAACCTCGGGGAAAAAACACACCCAGAGAGTAGCAACAAGGGAACACATACTTAAATTCATGCTTGAGATGGCAGGAAGCCTTTTTAGAGTATGTTACTTGAAATAAATCTTGAAGATTGAGTAGGCATTTGTGAAGTAGAAAGTTTAGGGAAAATAGAAACCCATATTCAATGATGTGCAAACTTGAAAGTACAAATTACATTCCAGGAAGTGAGCGGAAGACGCCAGGTGAACAGAGGCAGAGATGTGTTTGAACAGGTAGGCAGAGGCCAAGGGAAGAGGGAAGGGCATTTCAGGTAGAAGCTGCAACAGTCTAGTGGAGACACGAGGAGGACCTCAAGTAGACAAGGATGGCAGGAGGGAGAAGATGGGAATAGATTTGAAAAACAGGAGATAAGATATACAGGGTTTATCCAGGTGTGGTGGCTCACACTTGTGATCCCAGTACTTGGGAGGCTGAGACAGGAGGATCACAGGTTCACGGCCAGCCTCAGCAACTTAGTGAGACCCTGTTTCAAAATAAAAAAATGAAATAGGGTTGGGGGTGTAGCTTAGAGGTAGAATGCCCCTGGGTTCCATCCCCAGTATACTCCCCCCGCCCGCACACAAACACATACTGTACATACATACAGGGCTTGACAATTGAATATGGAACTTCAAAGACCCACAGCTGTGGGACTTGGGAAATTATTTAACCTCTCAGGGGCCTTCTTTATCTGTAAATGGGGGCTAAAAATAGAGCCTGATTTGAAGAGTTTATTGAGCTAAAGAGACAAGACATGTAAAGCATTTAAAAGAGTACTCAACTCATAGAAAAGTCTCAGTAAATGATAACTGTGTTAGTTGGCTTTCCATCACTCTACTGAAGTACCTGAGATAGTCAAGTTAGACAAAGGAAAGGCTTCTTTGGCTCACAGTTTTAGAGGTGCCAGTCCATGATTAGCTCATGGGCTGGTTTGGGGCTGTGGTGAGGCAGCACATTGTGGTTGGAACATATGGTGGAGCAGGGCCAGGAAGCAAGAAGAGAAAGAGGAAGAGGCTGGGGTGCCACTAGCCCCCTTGAGGCTGCATGCCAACAACTTAAGAACCTCCCACAAGGACCCCTCTCTTAAAGGCTCTACTGCCTCACAATAGCCTCACACGGGGGGTACCAAGCCTTTTGTAACAGAGGGGTTTTGATCCAACTATAGCTGTCATGATTATTTGAATGTTGAGGTTGCTCTGAGGAACCAGCCACACAGCCCAGGTTTCCGGCTTAACGGCTGAGAGGCTGCTGCTGCGATGGTGGAGGTGGAACCTCAGAGAAAGAACAGCTTCCCCTCCGATTTCCTGCCCATCCAGCAGAGAGAATCAAGCCATCCTGAGGGAGCAGGTGGAACAGGACTCCTAGGAGCTAGGCATTTGCTTCCGCATGCAATCCAGTTCAGAGCTTCATGGTACAGATACGCCGTGATTGTGGGAGGGCAGAAGGTACAGCATAGGGAGCAAAGTGTAGGGCCCAAGACAGGAGTGTCCAGGAGGTCCCTGGGGAACCTCTTTTCACCTCCGAGTCACAGTGAGGGACACACAGAAGGAGGCTGAAGCATTTAGGGAGCAAGTCTGAAAATACCACGCTCTGCTTGAAAGCAGTCCTATAGTTTTCAAGTTAGAGTTTGTATAAATTTCTATTTACTCATATCCTGCCCTCCTGCCTAAGAGGTTTTTAAGCTTGTGTTATTTTATGCCATCTTGTATAACTTTGGTGAATAAGAAGAATAGATGTCCCCATTTTACTGATGACAAAACAGAGGCTCGGTGAGATGTTATTTTCTCAAGTCCTCATGTCTGGAGAATATGGCAAAATCAGGATTAACGCCAAATATTTGGATTTCCATTTCCTTGCTGTTTTCTTTTCTTGTTCCTGCTTCAGAATATGCATCTGTTTAGTCAGGCTGCTTCTTCCCACCTTGGTGAGGTTTCGTTCCTGTGACGGGCTCTCAGCCAGCAGGCTTCACTCCCTTTTCTTTTCTTTTTTTTTTTGCCGGGGATTGAACCCAGGGGCGTTCTACTTCCGCACTACACCCCGGCCCAATTTTTTATACTTTATTTTGAAACCGGGTCTCACGAAGTTGTGGAAGGCCTCACTAGGTAGAGAGAGAGAGAGAGAGAGAGAGAGAGAGAGAGAGGGACACAGAGAGAGAGAGAGAGACAGGGAGAGACAGAGAGAGAGAGACAGGGAGAGAGAGAGCGAGAGCTGAGGCTGGCCGCGAACCCGGATCCTCCGGTCTCAGCCTCCCGAAGTACTGGGATTACAGGCGTGCGCCACCACGCCCGGCCTTCACTCCCTTTTCTCATTCCACCTGAGAAGGTGATGACTTACTTGATAGGTACATTTGGGGAGAATTCTGCCTTCCTTCCTTCCTTTTATTTGTTTATGTTTATATTTATTTATTCATTTATTTATTCGTTTATTCATCTATTTACTTATTTTGTGGTACTGGGGATTGAACCCAGGAGCATTCTAACTCTGAGCTCCATCCCCAGCCCTATTCTGTTTTTTTTTTTTTTTTTTCGGTACCGGGGATTGAACGCAGGGGCGTTCTACCTCCACGCTACGCCCCCGGCCCTATTTTTTCATGCTTTATTTTTGAAACCGGGTCTCACGAAGTTGCAGAGGGCCTCACTAGGTAGAGAGAGAGAGAGAGAGAGAGAGAGAGAGAGAGAGGTCGCGCGCGCATGCGTGCTGAGGTTGGCCGCGAACCCGGATCCTCCGGTCTCCGCCTCCCAAAGTACTGGGATTACAAGCGTGCGCCACCACGCCCGGCTCCCCTATTCTGTTTTTTATTTTGAAACAGGGTCTCGCTAAGTTGCAAAGGGCCTTACTAAATTGCTGAGGCTGGCCTTGAACCTGTAATCCTCCTATCTCAGCCTTCCAAATACTGGGATTATAGGTGTGCACCACCATATCCAGCTCCCTAATTTCTTTATGAAGGGAGCCTGCGGACCAGGCAAAATTCTCTGCTTTGCAGGAGGCATGGGGCAGGCAGAGTGAGGGTTGGAGTGGAAACTTTTCTGAGTCATTTCTGCCTAGAATTTATGTTTAGATCAGCCTAATCCTGTCAGCAGGTCCATTGATTAGTACTTTAAACTTTTCCTTTCCACCTTGGAAGAGAAGAGGGTTACTATTTACTGGTGGCTCCCTGGGAGGTCCCCCACATATCTGCAATACGCTAGAGAGTTTAGAAATAAGAATAATGTGTGAGTTCAAACAATCCTGGCCAGGAATGTTGCGTGACTAGAAAATATATTAGACATTAGCAGAAGTGAGCTGGGAGAACCCATTTATGGTCTGAGTAGCAATTAATAGGTGGAAATGCTGAAAATGAAGCCCATTCTTTTAGGAGAAAAAAATCAATGGACTAGATAACAAATTAACCGCTATTGCTTTTTAAGGCGCTAGGAGAAAAGTGAAATCGATACATACTAAGTATGCAGCAGTTCTAAGACAGAGCACCAGAAATGAAAACTCAGGTGGAAGCATACATTTTGGGGGAAAACCAACTTATATAAAATAAATTACTCATGAGCTTTCTTCTCCTCAAAGCATCTTCAGGTGCAACCTTCCCCGATTATCCTTGCTCACCCTTCCTTTTATCTAGTGGTTACCATATGCCAGACACGTACTCCTACACAAAAATGTACACAAGCACGTGGGTGAAAACAGAATGCGGTTCTTCAATGTAGAAAGAAGTTTCGTGAATTTCTCAATTGGGGATAACAATGAATTTGTGATGAAAAAGACCCTTCACCTTGGACCAGGGTGAGAGCCTGTGAATGTGTAGTTAGTTGCAGGTCCTCGTTCTTGTGGATTGCTGGTTCAAATGTGACAATACCAAGGGTGTCCCTACCCACGTCAGAATAGATACCATGTAGTGAAAAGAAAGGAGCGTCTCAGGATCCTTCTGGATCTTTCCGGCTGTCCTGCTTCTTTCCTAGAATCCTCAGCATGTGAGGCAGATGGCCGCTCTCTTGCTCACTGAGCCTCTGAGACAAGGACGTTCACCCTGTGTGCAATGAATCTCTGCTGAATTTCTGTTGCTTTTTTCATTTACCAATGAAGTAACATGAGACTGGCAATGTATATTCTAGACACTTGGATTGAAGATGTGACATGCATACAAAACAGATTTCAAAATGTAAGCATCACAAAGCATCCGGTACTTCTAATAGTGATCATTGTTTTCTATTTTGGATTTTTCTACACTTTTATTGGTGCATTGTAATTGTACATCATAGTGAGGTTCAAACACACAAACATATTTGCACACAGCACTTGGTGTGTGCATGCATAGATCCTTCCAAATCCCACCCCGCTCCCCCTGCCATACATGTTAGTGAGATTCGTAGTGATACCTTTATATATGGACATAGCACTATTTGAACTGTTTCCTTCATCAATTCTCTTTGTTCCCTCCCTTTCTCCCTCCCATAATCCCTTTCCACTATTTTACTGGTCTCTCTCCTCATTTACCTGAATTCCTTTTTCTTTCCTATTTTCTCTCTAACTTCCACATAAGAGAGAAAACATATGACCCTTGCCTTTCTGAGACTGTCTTGGATGTTCCGAAACTTGATGTATAAATTCTTTTACCAGGCTTCAAGCTTCCTGGAGGCAAGAATTGTAATCTTATAAATCTATGCAGCCCTCCCAGTGGTGTGCATACAGGTTGTGTTCAGTAAATACTTCTTAGATTAAAGACAGGTCACATGACTGAGGAAGAACTCTGAGCCTCCCTGAGACTCACGGTATCCACATGGAGCTACGTGGAGAATGAAGATGTGCTGTCGGGAACAACAGTTCCAGCAACGACAGTTCCGCTAGATATTTATAGAGTTTGCAGGTCAACATTAAAGTACGTGCTTGTGGTTACAGACAAAATACAAACCCTTTAGTGAAACTAATCTTAAAATACTTTTATTTGTCAGAATACTTTAATTTTATTAAGATTACCGGTCCATGTTAAAGACTGTTTTTATAGTTCTCAGTAAAATATCACCAACTGCTTTCCTTTTATAAAAATCAGTGCATATTAGTTATGCAGAATAGTGGGTTTTACTGTGTCATATTTATCTATTCATGTACCATATTTTGATCATTTCTATCCTTCCATTACCCACCCTCATCCTCTTCTCCTTTTTCCCCCTGATCTCCTTCCTCTTCACTAATAGTCTCTCTCCTATATCCACATCTCCCCCCCAGATTCCACATATGAGAGAAAACATGTGATATTTGTCTCATTAACTGCTTTCAAGTATGTTTTTTTTTTTCCATCCCATCAGCCGGGCTGAGGACCTGCCTCAGTGCCTCTTGCCTTCTGCCTGGGTAACATATTTTTTAACTAACAGATAGAAAATTCTAGTTCATTGTTCTTTTCATTCTCATTTCTTTACTATGGAGTTTGTACAAGTCCTTTTACTAATGTCCTTTGCCCATTTTTATTCCTAGCAGTCTTAGTGGTCTTCTTGCTAATTGCCTTACTTTTGGTTACATAAAGTAAAACATATTAACCCTTGCATTTGACTAATCTTATCTTTTGTTTGGTTATTATTTTTATGTGAAGGTCTTTCAAATGGTGTGAAATGAAATCTCTCACACCTGGTGGTTTCTTCAATTACTCCCAAGTTTGGAAAGTTGTACTGCCTCCAGATGGTTGATAAATGTTTATTTCATTTGATTCTACTTTTTTATGGTTTGATTTTATACACTCTAACCCATGTGAAATATATTGGGATGCATGTGCTAGATAAAGATTTAAGTAATTTTTCTGTCAAGTTGCTAACCAAGTACTCTAGCACCATTAATTGAATTTTTCTTCTCATTATTTTTTGGTGGTATCTTTTTGAAAGATCAGATATTAAATCCTTACATGGAATAGGATCTGTCTTCCATGTCTTTTATGTTAATTCTAGTCCAGTGATCTCTGTCCTTGGAAGAGTATCATACTATTTTAAATATTGTGTGTGTGTGGTACTGGGGATTGAACCCAGGGACATTCTACCTCTGAGCTATACCCCCAGCCCTATTATTATTTTTAAACTGGGTCTCACTAAGTTGCTGAGGGCCTCACTAAGTTGCTGAGGCTGGCTTCAAACCTGCAATCCTTCTGTCTGTTTCCCAAGTACTTGGATTATAGGCATGTATGTGCCACTACACCTGGATGAAAATATTGTTTTAGAATAATCTGTAATATAGGGCTTTTCACCACCATTTTTTCACCCCACGAGCACTTCTACTGATTTTTTGGAAGTTATTTTATATTCACTTTTGTTTATTGCTTCACATGAACTTTAAAATATTTGTCTTTCCTCTTTTTCCCCATAAAAACAATCCTGTTAGAATTTTGTTTGGATATCATTGTCATATGCATACAGAAACAGATTTCAAAATGTAAGCATCACAAAGCATCTGGTACTTATAATAGTGATTTTTGTATTCTATTTTGGATTTTTTCCTACACTTCTATTGGTGTATTAGAATTGTACATCATATTCATTTTATACCTTAAACTACTTAGCTTTGCAATATCGTAAGTCTTTCCATTAATCAAGGGATTACTATGGAGATCAGTATGGAGGTTCCTCAAGAGACTAGGAATGGAACCGCCATATGACCCAGCTGTACCATTCTTCAGTATCTTCCTGAAAGAATTAAAGTCAGAGTACTATAGTGACACATGCATACCCATGTTTATAGCAGCACAATTCACAATAGCCAAACTATGCAGTTAGCCTAGGTGTCTGTCATCAGATGAATGGATAAAGAAAATGTGGACATACACAAAGGAGCTTTACTGAGGAATAAAGAAAAATAAAATTATGTCATTTGCAAGACAATGGATGAAACTAGAGAACATTGTGCTAAGTAAGATCAGCCTGACTCAGAAAATCAAGGACCGTATGTTTTCTTTTTTTTTTTTTTGTGGTATTGGGGATTGAACCCAGGGGCATTCTACCTCTGAGCTACACCCCCAGCCCTATTTTTTATCCTTTATTTTGAAACTAGGTCTCATGAAGTTGCGGAGGGCCTCACTAAGTACCTGAGGCTGGCCTTGAACCTGGATCCTCAGGTCTTCGTCTCCCAAGTACTGGGATTACAAGCGTGCGCCACCACGCCTGGCTGACTGTATGTTTTCTCTCATGTGTGGAACTTAGAAAATAGGAAAGAAAAGGAACTTTATGAAAATGAGGAGAGAGACCAGTAGAACAGTGGAAAGGGGTTGGGGGAGGGAGGAGGTAACACTACCACCAATCTTACTTTGAATCTCACTATAATGTGTATTACATTGCACCAATAAAATTCTTTAAAAACAAGTGAATAAAATTAACTATACTAATAGAAACCCTTTTAATGCTTTCAGTAAAAATCTAGATAAAAATGATCTCCATGGACTTTATCTTTTTCTTGCTATTCAACTGGAATCTCTTTCTCATTATATTTCCTAATTCTCAGTGGAATGCAGAAATGCTGCTGATTTTCAAAAATACATTTAGCTCTTATGCAGCCTTGTTGTTGAGGAGCATTAGGAGAAGCATTCATAAGAAGAACATTTCTTTATCATTTATAAAACTCATAGTGACCATGCTACTCAATGCCCTTTATATGAAGGATGAACATAGAGGTTTCTTTTATGACAGCGATATCTATGTCCTCGATAACCTTGTCCTTGAAAGAGCGCTTTCCCTCCTATCCCATGGCCACCCCCAGTTCCTGCAGGTCCCACAGCTATTACTCAGGAATGCTCTTTCCTGGCCCCCTGCGGCTCCTGGCTCATCTTGGTGCTCCGTTCCTGCTTTTGGCCCTTTGGTTTGGCCAGCGCCTCCAGAGTGCCTTCATGGCTTACATGGTTTAGCTTCTCGTGCAGGTCCCCAAGAAGCCATATCTCCTGTACCAGACTCCTCCTCTCCATTTGTCCTGCTTGCCCGGGAATCCTTCCAGCCAGAACACACCCTGGCTGCCCTTCTCAGGTGAGGATCCGGAAGCAACAGCCCATTTTATTTCTGGCTCATATTCAAAGCTAAACTTGTGATAACTTACTCCATGCTCATCTTTCCTTTCGTGATGGTTTTTCATTTTTTTTTTTTTTGCAGTACTGGAGATTGAACCCAGGGGCATTCTACCTCTGAGCTACACCCCCAGCCCGATTTTTTATTCTTTATTTTGAAACAGGGTCTCACTAAGTTGTGGAGGCCTCACTAAGTAGCTGAGGCTGGCTGTGAACCTGGATCTTCCTGTCTCAGCCTCCCAAGTACTGGGATTACAAGCGTGCACCACCATGCCTGGCTTTGATTTTTCATTCTTAAAGCTTTTTATTATCTCATTTTATAAATGATTTAGTAGGAAACTATCTCAAATCTTAAACTAGGCAAGATATAAATCATTAATAAATAATACTATTAAATAAATGATGCCAAATACATCACAGGTTGAGTATCCCTTATCTGAAGTGCTTGGGACCAGAGGTATTTTAAATTTGAAATATTTTCAGAGTTTGGAATATTTACATATGTATATGTATATCTTTGAATGGGACCCAAGTCTAAATGCAAAATTCATTTATGTTTCATATATACTTTATATGTATTCAATGAAGGTAATTTTATATGGTGTTTTAAATAATTTTGTGCACAAAACAAAATTTTATGGTGTGGAATTTTCCACTGGTGTCATATTGGCACTCAAATTTTGGGCTTGGGTGCATTTTGGATTTTTGGATTAGGGATTCTGTAACTAAATTAACAACATTTAAGAAAAAGAATGAAGCAGTGGAAATGGCATCTAAAAGTTTTACTATATGACCAATTTCCCATTCAAAACACAAGATAGAATATCTTCTGGGTGTCTATATACCTATGTGGGTGTATACATACACACACACACACACACGTGCACAAGTGCACCTATGCATAAGTATGTGCACATATTGGTATTCATAACATTACATGTGTGCACAGGTGCTATTAAAATATTTTAAAACAATATGGTAACCTAGTTTAATATATAAATAATTACATAAATGAAAATTTAAAAACAATTTCCTTTATATTGTCTAATAAACCTTCAAATGATATAAGGTGAAATGTAAATCAGGCATCAAATACTTCTAATAATTTCTAAATTGTTGGCTGATATTTAGAAATTGCCTCTGTGGTCAAGCATGGTGGCACACGCCTGTAATCCCAGTACATGGGAGGCTGAAACGGTGTATTGCAGAGTCGAGGCCAGCCTCAGCAATTTAGCAACACCATCAGCAACTTAGCAAACTTATTTTCAAAGTTAAAAAAAAAATAGGGCTGGAGGTGTAACCCAGCAGTAGAATGCCCCTGGATTCAGCCTCCAGTACTACCACCCCCCCAAAAAAAAGAAAGAAGGAAAGAAAGGAATTGCCTATGTGATCTATCAGTGACTAAATAATGCCTCTTTCTGAGCCATAATTTGAAACGGGGAAGCATATCAAAATCTTCTAATCTTCTAACCACTTCCTCACTGAACTAATGAATGGTCCCTGTAGACAGGGACTTGTTGCAGGTTGACTGCAAAGCCTGCTGTTCACTGTCACAGCCAGGCGCGCCTCTGGATGCCAGAGCTTCCCTCATGTGCTAGACCCCATTGTCTTCACATCCGCCCCTGCCCAGGACGCACAAGCCTGCTTGGGAAGCTGGAAAACCATTTTGCTCCTGACACTGCATGGTAGGACCCGGAACAGTCCCCATCCTTAAGCAGACAACTGCCACCAGGTGGCGCCAACTGCAGCACCCTGGACCCGGACACTTGGCTCTTGCAACCCTGGGCTGGTAGAACCTGTCAGTAATTAACCTAGCAATATTGACCCCACATTTACCCGATTGAATATTTTGAACTTTACTGTGTTATGAGAAGTGGAGTTAAATTTCAGATTGTTATGAGGTTATGCATTAATTTTTTCTTTCCCATCAATATTTTATTTTGAGAAATTTGAAACCTAGAGAAAAGAATACTACAATCTACAATGAACACCCATGTGCTTTCACCTAGATTCAAAATTCTTAACATTTTATCACATTTTATTTCTCTTTTTTATTTCCATATATATGGGTACATTAAAAAATTTCTGAGCCATTTGAGCAATAGTTGCATCCTGTGTCATCCTGACACTTCATCCCTAAGAGCAAGGACATTCTACAAAACCACAATCACACTCAGGACGTGTAACATTGGTAACACCATTATTTTCAACACAGGATGTAATCAAAGATCACAGGCTGTGTTTAGTTTGAGTGTGTCGTAAGTCCTACGACTCCTTAATCGGTGGTTCGTCAGCCTTTTAGGGCAGGTTCTTTTATTAACTTGACATATGTAAAGAGTCCAGGACAGTCTTTTTGCATTTGTTTCATTCTTTTTCCATGATTAAACTTGGGATAAATGTTTTCCGGCAAGAATACTGTAAAGGTGCTGTTGTATTTTCTTTTTAAAAAAGCTTTAAAAAGACTCTAGAAGCTCTATTTTAACAACATCCCTTTTGTCCTAGAAAGAAAACCACTAATAACTGGCTCTTAAATTAATTTTAAAGCAGTCACACAAACCTTAGTGGTGCTTGCTGGTTTGTCCTTCTGATCCTATTTCCACAAATATATCTCAGATAATAGGAATAGGAAATCAACACCATGAAAATTGGTAAACCCACAATCATAAGAGATTGCATCAAAGTCCCAACTAGTTCTTTTAAGTTCTGTTTATAACAGACACCTGGATTGTTTGTTTAGTAAACTTTCCTTCAAAGAGCTGCCATTTCCCTCTTCATGTGACATTGGTGGGCTGTCAGTCATGGGACTCAACTTCCCCACCCTGGTGACTGGCTTGTGGAGGGACAACATGGACTGAACAGAGCCAGCGCTTTCCCTGAGAGATTGCACATGGATTCTGGGAAAGAGAGGCTCTTTCTTCTTCTGGGATGATCAGGTAAATGATACTGGTGGCTGGAGCCATTTTCAGTCATCTTCCTAGTGCTAGGAGAGAAGCTCTGAAGGAGGAGAGAATAAAGTTCACACACAAAATGAAGCTATCTATGGCAAGCTGAGATAAAAAGATCAATGAAGAGACAGTTAGTCCGTGTGATATTTTTCTTTTGTCCATGGATCTAGCCATGTCTGAAATTGTTAGAATTCCCTTTTTATTTTATTTAACCCCTTAGGCTAGTTTGAGTTAGGTTTCCATCTCCAGCAACTGAGTTTTGAGTAATGTGTTCATCATTTAGGGATTTTCTCAGAACCCCTTAGGGATTCTTTTTCTTTCTTTTTTTTTTTTTTTTGTGGTACCGGGGATTGAACCCAGAGGGGTTCTACCTCCGAACTACACCCCCGGCCCTATTTTTTATACTTTATTTTGAAACTGGGTCTCACGAAGTTACGGAGGGCCTCACTAAGTAGAAAGAGAGAGAGAGAGAGAGAGAGAGAGAGCTGAGGCTGGCCGCGAACCCGGATTCTCCGGTCTCCGCCTCCCAAAGTACGGGATTACAAGCGTGCGCCACCACGCCCGGCCCTTAGGGATTATTTTTCTTTGCTGCTGCGGAAGCCTGGTTAAGTTGCAGAGGAGCCTCGGTTTCCTTGGCTGTAAGTAAGGAATAAAATACCCACCTGTTGTGTAAATTAAGGAGGTAAGTATCTACTTCACAGTGCCGGGAGCATGTGAGGGTATCGATGAATGCTGGACATGTGCAAAGTCCAGGGCATCTGCCAGGCTTTTGCCGTTTGCCTTGAAGTTTCCCTCACTCTGCCCAGACTGAATCGGACTTTGCTGAGAACAGTGCTTGGTCAGGTGGTCTTCGTTGCTTGCTGTCAACGTCTTAGTTATAGCCTCTCCATTTATCCTATAAGCAACATGAACAGAGGGCACTAATATTCGTCTAATTATTCTTATTTTTTTCCAGGTGAGAGACAAGCCACTGGTGAGACTAAGTGGAATCAAACTACAATGACATAAAAATGTCGGCAGGCATTCCCAGCGTGAGCTGGAGAGGAGCAGGGAGAAAGAACATCAGGATTGGTCTGCTGTTTTTTTGTCTACTCATTCGTACTTGTTTGGGCCTCGCTTATCCTCTTCCTGCAGTGGTTTCCAGAAGGGACTTTGCTCTGTCGGAGCCCACAATATCCTCATGTTTTCATCTGTCAAAAGGGCCAGCAACAGTTTTTCAGAAAAGCAACCCTCCTCCCAGAGAAGGATTCATAAGGTTTATATTTGCACTTTCATGACTCAGACATATCACGGGGCTTCTGGAGTTGCAAAGACTCTCACAATTGCATTTTTCTTGGATCCTGCTTGAAGTACCTCAGCAACCATCAAGAAGAGGCCACCCTAGATGGGAGCAAACAGATGTCCCGACTTTCTTCCAGCTCAGAGGATCAGTGGAGGTTACAGGATTGCTGGCTGGAGCAGGCTGTCCTGCGGCAATGGGTGTTTGGCTGGCCCAGACTTTCTGTCCACTCCTCGGTGTGTTTGGAATGGGGAGCCCAGGGAGGGGGACCCTGTGACCTCCCAGAGGTCACACCAGAACAATCTACCTCAAGTGAGAAAAATCTGCTGGGCTGGCTTGTTACAAGTCAACCAACCCAGCTTCCCAGCGACGCCCTTCATGTTCTAGAGCTGCGGGCTGGAAGCAGGTGAATTGACTATGCCCTGATCCCTGCAGTCCTGGGCGAAGAGTCATCTCTTCCTTGTGGATCTTGGATTTACTGGCACTGAGCAGGGACTGGTGGTGGGCCTGCTGGGAGCATCTTTGCTTGAAGGGCCATTGGATCTTCCAAGAAGAGGAGAAGGTAATTTGTCCTAAGGATAGTGTATTAGTTAGCTTTTCCATTACTGTGACCAAAAGACCTTACAAGAACAGCTTAGAGGAGAAAAGGCTTATGGTTTTAGAAGTTTCAAAGGGGTAGTCCGTGGTTGGCTGGCTCCAAGACAGGAACATCATGGTGGCAGCGTGGCATGGCAGAGGCAAGCTGCTGGAAGCACAGAGAGAAATAGAAAGCGGCCAGGGACAGATATAGTCTTCAAGACCACACCCCTGATGACCCACCTCCTCTAGCCATGCCCCACCTCTGAACCTTCCTGCCCTGGGGCCCATGTTTTCAGGATATGAGCTTTCGAGGGAGCATTCCAAACCCTAACCATAACAGTGATTCCGGCGAAAAGTAAGAGCCGCTCTTACACACATCCCATCTGGGAGCACAGGGAGCTCAAGTAGGCATTACTTTGGGCCAGGCTTTGGGGAGACACAGAAAGAGTGTTTTCTCCTAGGATAGCAGCTGTGGACGTCATGGTGGAACTTCAGGGATCCAGGCAGGGCTCCTTAGGGAGGGTGACAGCAGTGGTGGCCACAGACGGTGGCAGTAGGGCAGTCCTGGTGGGTCCCAGTGCCTCTGGGAGCAAAGGCAGGCAGAGGCCACCATGAAAGGTGTTGCCCCCTTGGAGGGCACCAGGGGCAGCGCTGTGCTGGCCAAGCTTGCTGAGGTGGAGACCTTGGCAACACCTCCAGGACGGGGCTGTCAGGAAGCTGCACAGAAGCCTGTACTGGTGAGTCCCCGCTCCAGCTTTCCACAGATGATCAAAGAAAATATTCATGGCCTTGTAGCAGTGAGGGATGGTGGGAGAGACCTAGAGAAATAGTTTTTAAAAAATTTTTAAATTGAAAATGGAAGCCATTGTTACCCTTTAATTTTGAGAAATATGGCCTTGGGTGGAGGGAGAAAGGGGTGTCCCTTTAATTTAAAGCACGCCTATTTGAAGATAAACACATTGTGCCACAGGAGAGGAGAAATGAGAACCGATGCAAGGCTGTTTCACTTAACTGGCAGGGAAGCAGAATTTGGAGGAAGCCTGATTTGGTGCCCTGGTGCTGGGACCAGCACCAAGGAATCACAAAGGGACGTCTGGAGGTCAACTGATTGCTTTCCTTTAATTCCCCTGGCGACCAAGAGTCTAGAATTCACTTTAGAAATGTCATGGAATTTGTAAGTAAAGATTCTGGGGAGAAGGTTTGAGCTGGTGTACTAGAAAGAGGAATAACCACATCTCCATAAGGAGATTTCAGGGCATTTGTCTGCTCTCTATTATCCATACCCCAGCAGTTGACGCTTGTGTCAATTATGGGAGGGAATAATACTTACATAGCTCCGATACAATCTCTTTGGAAATACCACCTGTAGAAATATTGACTGTACTGGATTGTCCATGTAAAATCCATTACACTCTAATGATACTAATTTGTAGACAGAGGTGTAAATCTATAACATGATTGCTGAAGCCATACAGTCTAGTGTTTGGGTCCTTGGGAGATTCAGTGTGGCGCGGTACAGAGGACATTTACGTTGTGATCGTAACCTGGTTTGCTCTGTCTTTTATTAGCTTGTGGGACCTTAAGGAATTCACACTTCTTGGCTTCAGTTCTCTTCCAGGTAAAATGTGGATAATACCTTGCTGAGTTCCTGTTATTGTGTGCAAGAAAAAAAAACATCTCTAAATGTCAGCATGGGTTATTAATATATTTGTTGCAATTTGTTTTCAAAGGAGTCTGCATAAGCAAAAAATAGTTCTAATAAACACACATTGCAAATTCAGCTGATCCCTGAAATGATAATGACAGGTGTTGGTATTTGGAGCCGTAGGTAAGCACTGTTTGTTCTCACTTTTCTATTGGCTCCAACTTTAGGGGATGCTGAATATGAAGCTCAGCAGCTCAAATCGGAATGACAGCAATTACAGTTTCAAATTGCTTGAACTTTGTTCCATCTACTAAGGTGAGATGGTTTAGTACCCTAAAGAAATAAAAGCCTGAATACTTGGATTCAGCATAAAGCAATCAAGGGCTGTGGTTATACTATATCCAGCATTCCAGAAAAACTAAAACCAGAAGAGAAAATGTAAGTTAAGCTCTTGTCTCCGTGTTTAATTGGAGTTGCCACCCTTGATCACCCTGTAAGACATTCTTGTTGACCATACTTTATGGTTTAGGCCCCACAAAACCTGGATCCACTCCTGGGTAGAATACACAGAGAACCCTGAGGGTGTAGAGATAAGACAACATGTGAGGCTAGGAAGACTTCAATAGGAAGTGAAACTTAAAAATGACACTTAAGGATGATAAAAAGGCGAACTCCGCTCCACCAAGAAAGACAGAGCAGCCCAACAGGCCAAGCAATGGGAAGAGTCTGTGGGAATGAATGGATGGATGGATGGATGGATACCCTTTGCCTAAAAATAAATTTGTCTCAAAAATCTGGCTAGTGAAGTGAATAACACCCACCCTTCTCGCATTGGCCGTGTTACCGGTCAGCCCAGCTGTTGGTGTTACAAGTTCTTAATATTACCAGCTCAGCCTTGAGTTCTTAGGATATATATATTTTTTTAAGTACTAGGGATTGAATGCTGGGCCTTTCACATGTTAGGCAAGTGTTCTACCACTGAGCTACATCCCCAACCCTCCCTTGAGTTCTTTGGCTCAATTCAAGATTGAAATCATGATGACGCAAGTAATTCCATTCAAATTAAATTTTTCTAGACCTTATGCTTCAGCATAAGGGAGACAGTGTGTAGGACAGGATTGGCTCTTGGAGGAAGCCAGGAGTAAAGCTTATGTAGTCTGACAGGTGGCTGGCACAAGTGTGCTGGTGGCTATTGGGCAGGGTCAGGATTTCTGCATTTTTAAAAAATGTGTACTGTTTTATTGGTGCATAATAATTATACACAATAATGGGATTCATTGTGACATATTTGTACATGCATTTAATGTAATTTGGTCAGTTTCATTCCCTGGTACTGAGGGTTTCCGTATCTTGGCTCTTGGCCCTGGGGTCTGCACTCAGGAGGGTGATGTGCTCATGCGTGTTGAGTCTAAGACTGTGTAGGATCTCACTACCTCCACCCCACGAAGGTCAAGGCCAGGCATTCTGTGCATACAGAGGTTGTGGGAAAGTTCCTTCACAAGCGTTAAAGGAAGCAACTGGTGCAAATAAGGGCTATCGTGCAAAGCCTGCTTCTTGGTAAAGATGGAAAATGTGGTTGGGAAATTGGACACTTCTGTCTCAGAAGCATCACGGTGGCTGTTATGGTTTGGATTTATTTATTTATTTATTTATTTATTTATTTATTTATTTTTGTGGTACTGGGGATTGAACCCAGGGGCATTCTACCTCTGAGCTACACCCCCAGCCCTATTTTTATTCTTTATTTTGAAACAGGGTCTCACTAAGTTGCAGAGATGGTTTACATTTAGAATGTCCCCAAGGCCTCATGTAGACAAGGCAGCCATGTTGGAGGCGGGGCTTGGTTACTGAGGAGGAGTCCCTGAGGGTGTGTTCTTGGGGACTGTAGGGGTGTCTGTGCTTTAAGAGCTCTCTCTTTCTTCTGGCCCCCGTGATGTGAGAGCAGAGTTTTTGCCCTCACGGTCAGTCAGTCTCTCTCTTTTTCTCTGTCTGCCTCCTGCCATCTGGCCTAATGTGGACTGAACCCCTGAAATCTCCAGAACTGTGAGCAAATATATCTTCCTTCCTCTAAGTTGTTGTTGTCAGGTACCTTTGAATTACAGCAGTGAGAATGCTGACTGAAATAGTGGCTAAGGGTATGTGTTGTATGATTGGCCAGACTCTGGTTTGAATCCTGGCTGTGCTGATTACTTATTACTTGGGTGATGTAGAACTAGTTATTTCTCTAACCTTTTAGGCCTCGTGTATCTCAATTAAAAGGTGAGGACATGAAAACCTCCCTCCCAGGGTTGATGTAAAAGTTAAATGAAGTTTTTTTTTTTTTTTTTTTTGCGGTACCAGGGATTGAATGCAGGGGCGTTCTACCTCCGCACTACACCCCCGGCCCTATTTTTTATACTTTATTTTGAAACCGGGTCTCACGAAGTTGCGGAGGGCCTCACTAAGTAGAGAGAGAGAGGTAGAGAGAGAGAGAGACAGGGAGAGAACTGAGGCTGGCCGCGAACCTGGATCCTCCGGTCTCCGCCTCCCAAAGTACTGGGATTACAAG
>PVJS01008154.1:0-54021 GCA_004027185.1 Glis glis | reverse complement strand
CAAAAAAAAAAAAAAAAAAAAAAAAAAAAAAAAAAAAAAAGAAAACATGATGCACAGAATCCCCTGGGAGCGGACGCATCAGTACGTGGCCAGCTGGCTGGTGCACAGGAGAACCCTTTCACCATCACACGCCACAGTTCTCAGCTGATGTGGATGGCACTTTGCTATAATCATTGATATTAAATGAATTGTAATCATATCAAAGAAATGTTTCGGAGCAGGTAATGTAAGTGGCACCATGGTTCCTATCTTGTTCCTTCAATTAGAAAGACTTTTAATATTTGTATTTTCAGGTGAATTTTATTTTATTTTATTGGTACTGGGGATTGAACTCAGGAGCATTCTACCACTGAGCTCTATCCCCAGCCCTATTTTATTTTTTATTTTAAAACAGGGTCTCGCTGAGCGTGGTGGCATATGCCTGTAATCCCAGTACTTGGGAGGTTGAGACAGGAGGATTGCAGGTTCGAGGACAGCCTCCGCAATGTAGCAAGACTCTCAGCAATCTAGAGAAACCCTGTTTCAAAATAAAAAAATAAAATAGGGCTTGAGGTATAGCTCGGAGGTAGAATGTCCCTGGGTTCAATGTCTAGTACCTCAAAAAACCAAACCCAAACCCAAACAAACAGAAAAGAAAATAACCAACAGGGTCTCGCTAAATTCCCAAGGACAGCCTCAAACCTGTGGTCCTCCTGTCTCAGCCTCCCAAGTAATGGGATTACAGGTATGAATTCAGGTGAATTTCTTATAATTGGAAGAGATCTATATCTTAGGGGATTCATCTTGCATTGGGTAATCAATGTTTTGTTTTATTGATGGTAAATCTGTCTGCAGTACTCAGCTTCCGTATTGCATGTAGTTGCTCTATATTAATACTGAAATTACCTCAATAATATTAAGGAACTCAGATATTTTAAATAAATTAAAATGGCATATTTCATATATATATATACACTCACATTTATACACACATATATATTTATATATATACACACACATATATATTCCTTCTCTTCCTACACCACATTTTTTTTACTTCATTATAATTCAATGATACAACTGTTATATGGGAAATGGTTCTCAGAGCCCTCATTTCCTGAGATCCTAGTGTTTTCTATGAAAAAGGGCACAGATTTTTGGGGAATGTCAGTCAGGACATAAAAAGGGATTTGCTCATAACACCATCAGGAACTGATTCGAAGTAGAAAAGAGCTGTGTTTTGAGTTTGGGCTTGAGAAAGGGGACAGTCTGTCTGTGGGATCTAGATACTAACTCAGAAAGGCAGTGAGAGTGCTAGTGCAGAAGCCGGCCCCCATGATTTAGCAGAAGGTAATCATGTGTGGTGACAGAAGATGTAAAATCAGGGAGGAGCCATGGTAGGATGGGAAGAGAGTATTCATGGGGCCTGGTTACTTTCCCCATTTTTTTTTCCCTTGGTACTGGAGATTGAACTCAGGGATGGTCTACCTCTGAGCTATACCTCCAGATATTTTTATTTTTTATTATGAAACAGGGTCTTGCTAAGTTACCATGATCTGGCCTTGACCTGCAATCCTCCTGTCTCAGCCTCTCAAGTACTAGTGGCATGTACCACCGCTCTTGGCTCATTTCCCCCAGTTTAACCAATGGATACATTTCTAAAGTCTTCTCCAGGGTCTTACAGAGGTAAAAGTTTAAAGTCAGTTATACACTGCATATCAATTTCATGGTCTTGTAAGTATTCCCATGAGACTGCTAGGCCTCAGGTAAGCGTAGGATCTCCTAACACTGCATTTTCAATTTCCATTAAACTAGACAGATCTTTAGTCATGGTGACTTGGACACAAGGGCATGCAGACAGAAGGAAATCTGAAGAAAGATCTAGGGAGCAAAGTAGGTGTAAACAGTGGTTGTTTCTTCTTCTAGAGCATAGTATATATATGGCTTCATCTCATACGGGGCAGTCAGCTCTAGACCCTGGCACTAAGAGATCGTCCTGGCCTCACAAGAGGAGCAGGGCTGTGCACCTGTGAGCACAGGGAGGACTGTGGGAGTTACCTCTCCGGCGCTATAGCTTCGGAGCCTCTGCAGGTGCTGGCGATGCGTCAGATGATTGGGAAGACGACCGTTCTGAAGAGGGATTCGGGGGTCAATGAAAGTGGTAGCGCGGCTGTTGTGGTCCACAAAAAAAGACTACAGACGGGGAAAGCAAAGCAGTGTGTGAGAACAAGCCAGAATGGAGTTGATACGCTAAGGAAACGTTACAGGGCGCCGTCCTTAGCTGGTTTCCACCCCTCCCCACATCTTTTAATCTGCTCTAAACTCATCTAGCTAGAAGGGGTCTGGGACACTGGGCATCTGCTTGCTCAGTAGTTGAATGAAAAATATAACCAAATATCACAACCTAAAGATAATCTCCAAATTACTTTGGTGATTTTTCCCCCAATCTTTTCTTTTCCCAAGCACATATACAAATTTCCATATATTTTCTCCATAGCAGAATTTACAATTTTGTTAAAGAATTTTCACTTATTATTTCATGAGTATTTCCCACAGTTATTAAAGATTCTTCTAATACAGAGTTTTAATGAGTCTATGATAGTGTGATGGAGGCATAATAATTAATTTCAGTAGCCTTCATTGCTGGGTGTTGACTTTTTTTTACTGTTTTAAAATAATGCTACATTAAATTCTCTTGTATATAAATCCTTGTGGCATGTCTGATTATTGTATATCTTAAAATAAATCGTAAAAGTTATTCTTTAATTTTAAATTTACTTCCCATAAAAGAGAAAGCTACAACTTTAAAAACAAAACAACATCCTTTGTACTGTAGGACAATGTTTAGTGAAGGCACATGAGCCTTAAATGACCTCAATCAATGTGAGTTTTAGACATTTTTAGATGTCACCTGACAGAAGTAGTCAAGGAAATTGTGCACAGATTTAGAAATTACTCTTGGGAGGTATGAGCTCATCATTTCAAGTATTGGATGTCATTGTAAACAAACCTTTTAAACAGCTCTATTAAAAAGTCATATGGAAAGTTATTTTGTTATGAAGTTAAAAGTGTCTTCCTCTCACCCAGGACAAATGTAAATAATAACTCTTCTAATATCATGTGAGTCAATACTTGTGGCTGGCAATAAAAATTTCCAAGATAGCATACCATACAGATTCAAAAAGGGCTCTGTGTCCAAAGGGAACTGAAGGTGATGTGTCCTGAAAAACTGTTGAGTCTCAAAAAGTGATGTTCGGCATCAAAACCTGCTCAGCAAACGGCAGCATTCAATACAGTGTGGTCAACTGTTACCTTAGCAACTATGACATCTGTAATGTTTTATAAAGCAGCTAATTTAATAAAATCCTTATTGTGCTGACTCAAACATGATCTGAATAAGACTGAAATATGGAAATATGAGTAGAAAAAACGACAAATCTATCAACATCTTTATATAACAAAAATCTAAGTACACAAGTATATGGTAAATTAATAAATGTTAAAAGTAAACTTTATTATTGAGATACATATCTGGAAGTTTATATATTAAATAAATTTATTGTTTTTGTACATATATGGCATGTTTTTAGTATAAATTTCTAAACATTGAATTGATTACAGACTAAAAGTTAGAAAAATATTAAGATTACTGATCCATACTACAAGGTTATTGATCCATACTACAAACCGCCTTCATGACAGCTTCCCAGATTTGTCACCTTCCCGTAAGTCCTTCTTACAGTACTACTTTTTATAAATGCTTTTTCAAAATGCTGAGTAATTTTGAAAGAAGTCACGGAAATGTTAAAATAGTCTAAGATTTCATCTAACCCAAAGTACTGGGATAACAAGCATGCGCCACCACGCCTGACATCTAACCCCAATTAGAATGGCAATCATTAAGAAGTCAAACAACAAATGTTGGTGAGGATGTGGGGAAATCGGGACTCTTCTACACTGTTGGTGGGATTGCAAACTAGTTCAACCACTATGGAGATCAGTGTGGAGATTCCTCAGAAAACTGGGAATGGATCCACCATATGATCCAGCTATACCACTACTGGGTATCATACCAAAGGGATTGAAACTAGAAAACTACAAAATTCTGGGAAATACACACAATGGAATTCTACTCAGCAATAAAGAAGAACAAAATAACAGCATTTGCAAGAAAGTGGAAGGATCTGGAGAACATTATGTTAGGCAAGATCAGTCAATCACAAAAAAAGAAGGGACATGTGTTTTCATTAATATGTGCAACCTACTGGGATTACAGGGGTGTGCTACTATGCCCAGCTCCTATTGTTTTATTACATATAAATTTCTTTTTTACTGGTGTATTAAAATTATACATAAAAGTAGGGTTCATTGTGATCTAGTCATACATACGCATAACACACTTTGGTTCATTTAATTCCCTCCTTTCCCCACCCCCTTCCTCTAATCTACTGGTTTCCCTTCTATTTTCAATGAGATCCCTTTTTTCTTTCTAGCTTCCACATATGAGAGAAAACATATGGTCTTTGTCTTTCTGAGTCTGACTTATTTCACTTAGCGTGATGTTCACAGTTCCATCTGTTTACCAGCAAATGACATAATTTTGCTCTTCTTTTTGGCGGAGTAAAACTTCACTGTGTGTACACACCACATTTCTTTATCCGTCCGTTCATTTGTTGACAGACACCTAGTTTGGTTCCATAACTTGGCTATTGTGAATTGTGCTGCTATAAACCTTGGTATGCAGCCAGGCATGGTGGCACATGCTTGTGATCCCAGTACTTGGGAGGCTGAGACAGGAGGATTGCAGGTTCGCGGCCAGCCTCAGCTACTTAGTGAGGCCCTCCGCAACCTAGTGAGACCCTGTTTCAAAAATAAAGAATAAAAAATAGGGCTGGGGGTGTAGCTCAGAGGTAGAATGACCCTGGGTTCAATCCCCAGTATTGCAAAAATAAAATAAAATAAATAAAAAATAAAAATAAAATAAACCTTGGTATGCTTGTATCCCTATAGTATGACGACTTCAATTCTTTTGGATAAATAAGGAGTGGTATAGCTTGGTCATATGGTGGTTCCATATAAATATTCCTGTCTGTTACAGGAATATTTTCATCTGTTCTATGGTCTGTGGGCTTTTCACTGATTATTAGACTATTCCATCCAACTAATGCCTGTATGGCAATTTTCCTTTTCATTTTTTCCAAGACTTTTTTAGGTATTTCTGTCTGCTTATTTTAATTTTTCCAGGTGAACTGATATTAATTTTGTTAAGTTCCAAAATAGTCCTATTGGGATTTTGTTTAGAATCACTTTAAATTTATGAACGATTTGGGAGAGAATTCATTTTTTATGACAGTCAGTTTCCCCATTTCCCATTTCTCAACATGATTTTCACTTGCAAATAATGATAATTTTGTCTCCTTCACAAGGACTCTTTCATTTTTACCTCTTTTCTTATAATATTGGTGAGAACATATATTTTGGAATTGACTTTTTTATAAGAATACTTTTTTGTTTTTAAAATATAAATATGTATTTAATTTTTATTAAGTATTTTTATCACTTTTAAAAACAATCAACTGAAATCCCTCAATAGTTTATGAACTATTGGTTAAAATACTAGTGATAACAGATTTACTAGTAGTAAATGACCTTTGCATTTTGGGGAGAAAATCTATTAAATTGTGGTGGGTCATTCTTTTACTATACTGTCTAACTTGACATTTCTGTTTTTTGTTTTGTTTTTGGTGCTAGGGATCAAACTCAGGGTTGCATGCATGCTAAACATTCTTTCTACCACTGAGCATATCCCTAGTCCCAAACATTTCATTTTAATATGAGATTTATGGAACTCAAGTGAATTGTGTCTATAGTTCTTTTTAATAAGAATTTCCCTAGTTTCACTTTTACTTCTGTGTGAATTTAGTTCTATGTAATTTTATTACATGTGTAGGTTCATGTGTCCACCACATAGTCAAGATACAGACAAGTTTCATACCACAAGGGCCCTTCAAGTTTCCTTTTATAATCAAAGTCACCTTCTTCCCACTCCAAACTTCTGCCCAACCACTAATCTGTTCTTCATTTCTGCAGTTTTGTCATTTTGGGAATGTTCTATAAATGGAATCATACAATAAGTAATCCTTTTGGGACTGGCTTTTTCCCCCTCAAACACATTTTCTTGAGATTCATCCATTGTTAAATTCATTCCATTTTTTTGTTGGATAGTAATTTCCCATGCCATGGATGTACCAGAGGTTGTGCAAATAGTTTTTTTTTTTTGTGGTACTGGGGGTTAAACCCAGGGGCATTCTACCTCCGAGATACACCCCCAGCCCTTAAAAATTTTCTTTTTGTTTGTTTTGAAATAGGGTCTTCACTATGTTGCTGAGGCTGGTTTCGAACCTGTGATCCTCCTGTCTCAGCCTCCCAAGTACTGGGCGTGTACCATCACGCCCAGCTTTTGTCTGGTTTTATTAGAAAAATTATGATTGCTTCCATTTTTTCCTATGTCTGGACCATAAAGATAACTGGGGCTGGGCAGATAATTCATCGATGTGTGTTCTCAGTTATTCCATGACTACAGGTCTACCCAATTTTTTATATTTCCCATAATTTTTTTGCCAGTTATATACTGTTTTTATTTTTAATTAAAAATTATAATTATACATAATAATGAGATTCATAGTGACACATTCATATGCACGTAGCATAATTTGGTCTGTTTCCTTTGCCATACCTCCCCTTTCCCTTCCCTCCTCCCTCTCCCATCTCCTTACATTACTCTACTAGTCTCTCTCATATTTTATGAGATCCATTTTTATTCCTTCTTTTCCTCTAGCTTTCACACATGAGAGAACGCATGTGATATACTATATATTTTAAAAGTGATTCATTTCTAACATTGATCTCATTTATATAATTATGTTTATTACATTAAAAAATTCTCCTGAAATGGTTACATCTCATTTCTCATTTTTTTGGTTTTATTTAACATGTTTTCTTGGATTGATTTATTTCTCATTTACAACTCTTATATTATTTCTTTTATTACTAATTCAAATATTTCTAGATTTGGATTCATTATTGTCAAATAAATTTTGATTTCTTACTTTCCTTTTTTATTGGTATTAGACATTGAACTCAGGGGCATTCTACCTCTGAGCTATGCCTCCAGCCCTTTTTAAAATAAAAAAAAAATTGAGACAGAGTCTTAAAAACTCAAAAAGTTGCTGAGGCTGCCCTCACTGGTGATCCTTCTGTCTCAGTCTCCCAAATACTCCAAATACTGGGTTTACAGGCGTGTGCTACTATGCCTGGCTTCAAATAAATTTTGAAATTAATTTCTGCTCTAATTACTCAAGCTTTTCTTATCTTTTCTATAAGTTTTTATTTTGGAAGCTTATGTTTTATCTTTATTTTTCTTATTTGATACTAAAAACAAAACCTTTGATTATAGCCTTTTTGCATCTTATGTTTTATTAAGTATTACTGACATTTTTTCAGTAATTTATCAATGATTTCTAAGTCTTTATTTTATTTAAACCCAATAGTTTCTAGAACATTGTTTTGAATCCCCAGCTGGCAAAGATTTTGTTTTTGTGTTGTATTTTAATTTGTTATTTAAAATTTAGCTGTATTAGCTGGTGGTGCACACCTGTAATCCCAGTACTTGGGAAGCTGAGATAGGAGGATCACAGGTATGATCCTGTGATCCTGTGACCCAGACTCAGCAACTTAGTGAGACCATGTTTGAAAAACAAACAATTAAAAAAAAAAAGACTGGGTGTGTAGCTCAGAGGTAGACTGACCCTGGGTTAAATCTCCAGCACCAGACACACACACACACACACACACACACACACACACACACACACACACACACAATATTAGCTGTATTGCTTTGTTTCTATGGAATGTCTCCTTTTATTTTCTTTGTGGCAGAGAATGTTATTCCTTAAAAAAATGCTTCATAGGATCTTGAAAAGAAGTTGTAAGCTCTACTTTTGACCTTTTTACTGTGGATATATTTCTATACATATCATAAAATTTACCATTTTTAAGTGTACAGTTCAGTGGCCTTGTGTAAATTTTCATGTTGTACCACCATCACCACCATCTATTTCCAGAACTTTTTTCATCCTCCCAAACTGAAACACTGCTTCCATTAAATAATAACTTTTTGTTCTCTCCTCCTCCAAGCCCTGGTCACCTCCGTTTTACCTTCTGTCTCTATGAATTTAACTATTGTAGGTACCTCATCTAAGTGGGATTGTGCAATAGTTATTCTTTTGTGTCTGGCTTATTTTTTATTACTTAGCATAATGTTTTCCAAGTTCATTTGCATTGCAGTATATGTCAGAATTTCATTTCTTTTAAAGGCCAAATAGTATTCCATTGTATGTACATAACATATTTTAATTGTCTATGTAAGTTCTATTTTTAGCAAAAGAATATATGTTTCATTAAAACTAGTAGATATAAAAGACATTTTCCTATGACTGTATTTCTTTTTTTTGCGGTACCGGGGATTGAACCTAGGGGCGTTCTACCTCTGCGCTACACCCCCGGCCCTATTTTTTATACTTTATTTTGAAACCGGGTTTCATGAAATTGCAGAGGGCCTCACTAAGTAGCTGAGGCTGGCCGCCGACCTGGATCCTCTGGTCTCAGCCTCCCAAGTACTGGGATTACAAGCATGTGCCACCACACCCAGAGACTGTATTTCTTTAATTTGTTTTTATATTTCTCTTTGACTTTTAAATTTAATAATAATATGGTGTTATTTGGCTCAAAAGTATTTATTTATGTACTGGAGATTAAACCCAGAGGCATTCTACCTGCAAGCTACACCCCCAACACTATTTTATTTTTTTATTTTGAAATAGGGTCTTGCTAAGTTTCTGAGGATCTTGCTAAGTTGTTGAGGCTGGCCTTAAACCTGCAATCCTTTTCTCTCAGTCCCCCAAAGTGCTGGGATTACAGGTGTGTGCCACCACGCCTGGCTTGTATCTTTATTGTATCATTGATTAATATAAAATTTTCTCTGACCCCATTTAATGATTATGGATTTACTCTCTCTTTCATGTGATATTAATATACCACAATTGATTTTTGCTATTGTTTTCACACTATATTAATATGTATTCTTTTATTTTTAAACCTTTTGAATCACTTAGGCATTTCTTTTTATAAGCTGGGTCTGTTTGTAACCAAACCTGACAGTGCTTTCCTTTTGCTATGTAAGTCTATCCTGTTTCCACCTATTGGCATAACTGCTATGCTTGGCTTTACTTTAGTTATTTTATTTTTATTATTTCCATTTTATGTGTGAATGTTTTGTGTGTTTTGCTATACAAAGTATGTTCTGTTTGATTTTATCTTTTGTAGGAATTTGGAAGAGAAAAATCTTGTTTTAAATGGTATAAACAGTTGCCTTTTAAGTATGTCAAATGACCGTATTTAGTCTTTGTTTTGCAAATTACCTTGTCTGACCTGCCTGGCACCCGACTGGAGCTCACACAGCTCTCTCCTCCCCGCTCTCCCTCTAGCCACTTCCTCCCAGTCTGGGAGTGCAGACCCAGATAGTTATTATACCAATCTTCAGCCCTTATTATACATCTTATCCCTTATTTTATTCAGATTTTCTGATACATTTTAAAGCTTTGTAACAATTATTTATATTTCTGTATTTGATTAATTTGAATACTCACCACTCGTGTGTGTGTGTGTGTGTGTGTGTGTGTACTGGGATTGAACCTAGGGCTGTTCTACCTCTACGCAACACCTCCAACCCTTTTTATTTTGAAATACTCATTAAGTTACCGCACTGACCTCAAACCTGTGATTCTCTTGTCTCAGCTTCCCAAATCCTGGAATTACAGACATGCGCCATTGTGCTTGGTTTACCACTAGTCTTTTTGTTTTGTTTTGCTTTTTTGGTACTGGGGATTGAACCCAGGGGCTTCAACTTCCAAGCTACATCCCTAGCCCTATTTTATTTTTTATTTTGAAACAGGGTCTCACTAAGTTGCCGAGGCTGGCCTCGAACCTACAATCCTCCTGTCTTAGCCTCCCGAGTACTGGGATTACAGGTGTGCACCATCATGTCTGGCTACCACTAGTCTTTTTTTCTACTGTGATTTTTACCCTTCTTGATTTCTTGTTTTGCTTCATAAGTAATTCATCTGGAGAATGGCTTTTGACATTTGATCAGGATGAGTAAAAAATAGGGAAAGTGCTGATCTTGCTCATGAGGTGTTTTTTTTTTTTTCAGAACTGGAGATTGAACCCAGGGACATTCTACCTCCAAGCTACACCCCCAACCCTATTTTTTACTCTTTTATTATGAAACAGGGTCTCACTAAATTGCGGAGGGCCTCACTAAGTAGATGAGGCTGGCCGTGAACCTGTGATCCTCCCGTCTCAGCCTCCCAAGTACTGGAATCACAAGTGTGCGCTACCACACCCGGCAGCTGAGGTGGTTTTTCTCTTGTCTTCATGCATGAAGTCCTATTGTCTGCCTATAGGACTACTAGGATACAAACACCCCCCCCCTTTTTTAAATCAATGCCTTATAGTTTTTTATCTGTGGATTTCTAGGTTAGTTTTTGGATGGGAAATTTGAGGTTGTTTGATTTTTATTCTTTTGTAGGTAACTATTATGATAGTTGCATATTGATAAGATTTCTTGAAAACATCTATTTAAAGACATTCTGGAACATGTATAGATATAGGATTTATTCTAATTCATTTTATTTGAATTTATTTACTGGCAGACAATAATCATACACCTTTGTGGAATATATTTTAACTACTTTTACTGTAAGTCCATGAACCCAATTAATCTGCCCATCTGAGAAATTTATTTTAGGTTAGCAGTTTCATTTCAAATATTTAATTCCTATTTACTTATTTAATTAATGTTGATATTTAATATTAAATTATTGCTGCTATTGTACCTATTATTCTGGTTTCTTCCTCAGATAAGTCATTCCGTTAGTCATTCATTTACTGACTGCCAACTAAGTGCCAGGTGCTATTTATTCTTAGCAGATTTATGCTTTCAAGGAGTTTAAAATCCTGCCAGAAGAAACAGACAACATAAATTCTGTAGTGTAATGCATGACTAGGGACCATGGGAAGGTTGTAGAAGTTAATGGGATAGTTGGGTAGGACTCATAGAAAAGATAAGGTTTTTTTGTTCCTTGGGTTTTTGCTTTTTCCCCTCATTGACTGAAATCTGGTCCTTTCCTCTTGCTTCGGGAGCTGTTCCCATGTTCGTATGATCTGTCAATGATTTGATTTTCTGTAGTGTCAGTTTTCTCTGTTTTACCTGTAAGCTATTAGCCTTTGCTTTTCCCTAAAATTCAAACACATTTGTTTTTATCCTGTTTTCTTCTGTCTGCTTCTTCTTAGCTTGTTTTCTGTTTATAGTTTGTTTCTCTATTACTAATAGGAGTCACATACTCTTCAACCATTTTGTGGATGAGGAACAGATATTTCAAAAACTTCTATTTCTTGAAGAAAATGATACTCTAAGGAAAAGGTCTGCTTTTCCTCAGATCAAGATCCTGTCTCCTTCACATAGCAGCACCTCTTAATAGGTCTCTTCTCATTCTGTTATTTATCCATTCCTTAGTGGAGGTGCCTCAGACACACACTTGCCCTGACACAGGACCCGGGTGGCCCAACCCCTGGCTAGAATCGCTGCCCTCGGCTCAGACCAGGCCAGCTGTGACACCCACAGGCAGTCACCACCAAAGTCAGGTGGGAAGCAGTGTTGTGTCTTCCTTTTTGTGTGTGTATGTGGTACCAGGGATTGAACCCAGGGGCGTTCTACCTCCACGCTACACCCCCGGCCCTATTTTTTTATACTTTATTTTGAAACCGGGTCTCACGAAGTTGCGGAGGGCCTCACTAAGTAGAGAGAGAGAGAGAGAGAGAGACAGGGGGAGAGAGAGAGAGAGAGAGAGAGAGCGCTGAGGCTGGCCGAGAACCCGGATCCTCCGGTCTCCGCCTCCCAAAGTACTGGGATTACAAGCGTGTACCACCACGCCCGGCTCATGTTTTCTTTTCTCAGACTTTCAAGATGACAAATGAGTTAGATGGCACTTTGGCCTTTGCTGCATTCCTTTCAAAGTGCCCAGCTCTGAGCTCTTTCTAATCATCTCCCTTTGGGGGCCGACTGTGCATTCAAGCCTACTTTCTGCTGCGGTACATAGTAAAACTGAAGGTTGCCATCTCTGAATATGTAGATAAAGCAAGAAGCAGATTGGCCAGGGTGGGGGACAAGAAGATGATTTGGATTTTGAAAGATGGTCTGGCCCGCTGTGAAGATGGCGCTTGTACAGTGAGTCCTGCCACTTCATTTTCTGGTGAATTGTGTTTCTAACTCCGGGTCTCCTGTGCAACACGTTCTTTCCAGGTTGGAGGGCTGAGCCTATAGAATATGGTCCAAAAATGCTTTTTACAATCAATTCCTATCAGCATGAGCTTTGGCAATGAGATTAAAAAAAATTACCCCATGATTTTTGTTGCTGCTGTTGTTGTTGTTGTTTGTGTGTGTGTGTGTGTGTGTGTGTGTGTGTGTATGCGTGTGTGTGTGTGTGTGTGTGTGTGTATTTGCTATAGCATTAAGAGAAGGATTGGCAGATGCTGTTAATCTGCCATGGTATTATCATGGATTCCCACATTATTTATTCTTTACATCAGCTTATAAGATCATGAGGGCCATAAGTAAATATATAACAGTATTATTGCTATTTTATGAGAAGCAAAGTGAGGCTTGAGAGGAGTGACTTGTCCAGGGTGCTCCCACACCAGTCCCCCTACACATATTTTCCCCACTATGCTCCATTGTTCATCTCTGACCACTCTATGGACTGTGATAGCACATTTCAAATATAAGGCTAAAACTACAGCAATTCAGTGCAAGGTATCCCTCAGAAATTTTGTCTACCAATTAACAGTGCATGTTTTCAATTAATAATTGGTGAGAACATTGGTGTGTGTATGTGTGTGTGCGTGTGTGTGTAGTAGTTTGTATCAAAATGAAAGTAAAACTCAAGTCTTCTCATTTCAAATTCAGATTTTTCTTTTTTGCATATAGCACCATTTCACTAAGCAGAATTTTAGTAGGAAAATTCTTGCCAGAAATTCTCTAATATGCATTCCAAAATGGAATAAAACATTTGGTGCATATCTCAGCCGTTGCACTCTGTGTCAGTGTGATGACTGGGTGGTGACAGAATTGCCTGCTGTGTGCAGGGGACCCAAGCTTATTGCATCTGAAGGGTTCCCCATCCTGGTGCAAAAGCTGCAGTCATGGAAATCCAAGGCTAAGCAAGTCATTCATATTAGCTGGTGCTTTTTGAACAATACACACTACCTTTTCGCTCACTGGTTTATAGCAGTGTCCTCTTGGCATCTTAAGTAATAAGTGTAAACGTAGCTACTGGAGGCTAGAGCTGACATAGGTGCACCCTGAATCTGATAAGATGCTCCTTTACTTTCTGTTGTAGCTCAGACTAATTTCCCACTCTAATGCATCTTCAAGCCCTCAAAGTACAAAACACTGTAATTTTCCCAGTGGAGGCCACAGCCATTAAAGAAGGTCCCAGGTAGTAGATTTTGGCCATGGTGGCTTTTCTACTATACAAGGCATGTCCTTCCCTACTCCCTGCAACTCACCCCTGACTCTAGGGGATCCCAGAGACTCATTCACTAATGGACTTGCATTAGTGGCACATTCTTTGCCCACACACTCTAGAGAGTGCTGGTTCTCAGGCATGATTAGTAGTTTGTCGAACCCAGGGGACAACAGTGTGCCATCAGCTCCTTTTGGGGAACTACAGCTTTGTAGGTGACAGATGAGTGGGGCTTTTGATCATGGAGGCAAGAACTGTCCAGTGCATCTTTCCATCCCCAAAACTGTGTGCTGGCTTCTGGTTCTTTTGACAATAAAGGAGGGATTCTTCCTAGCAAATTTCATGAGAGGCTACACAGGGAGAGGTCTCTAGTAAGTTTCTTGGCCTGTTCTATAAATACATTGAGATGACTGGTGATGATTAAGAGAAAACATTCTCCCTCTAGCCAACTCGGCCAGACATGGAAAGCATTGCTGGCAAGGACCATCTGAGCTAAGATCTCACAGAGGCAAAATGCAGGCCAGGAGCATGGCCCCATCCCTTTTTGTCAGGCTGTTTTAAAGCCTTATTAGGGAAATCATGAGTAATGGAATGTCACCACCATTTAACCAAATAATTTTATCTCCTGAGTGTTAGTTGTCTAACGAGGCAATGCAATAGATGGGCCACTGAACAGAATCCGATTTTATATTTCAAATGTAAATTTAAAAAGATGTAGACAGTAGTTCTCAACAAAGCGTGATTTTGCTCCCCAGGGAACAGATAGCAATGTCAGAACTTTGGGGTAGTGGTGGGGTCCCTTTTGCATTTAGTGGGCAAAGGACTGGGATGCTACTAAACAGAATATAACACACAGGATGCTGCCCCTGTCCAATCCCCCCCGCCAACATAGTGCTGAGGTTGAGAAACCCTGATGTGGTTAGTCACTGCCTCCTTTCCTCCCGAAGGCCAATAGCATGTCTCCGTGACACACACTTTCTTCCCCATGACCTTCCTCCTCGCTTTCTCACCAGTCTCCTTGATGAATCAGAGCGTTTGTTGAAAGCCCCGCACACCAGTCATATTCACCTTTCCCTGCTGATCTGTCTTGATCTCCCAGCCCCGAGGCAGCTCCAGCCCAGTGTCTGCAAACATGTTGATGAAATTAACCAAGTCCCGGTTGTGCTGGTAGCGTTCAAAATTGCGAGCATCTCGACGAACTTTCAAGATCATGTGCTTCAAGCAGGTGCTACTGGTGAAGACTCGGTAGGCACTCTGAGAGAGGTTCAGGGTCAATCAGGCAGAGAGTGGGAAATTAGAAGAAACACAGACTAAGTACACTTTGAGCACTTTTAACATGATGTATGTGATCGCTACACAGCAATTTATTGTGAGCTTGGGATGGCGTTCCCAGAAACAGAGATCTTGCTCAAGAAGTAAATGTGCTTTGATTGTCAACACACAGGGACCTATTTGCTACCCTGAGTCCACCTGCCTCTCAGCAGCCTTGGATGCCCCCAACCCTGTGCATATCTACACTCCCCTCCCTCCTCTCAGCTGCATGTGGCTCTCTCAAGCCTCCCTCTTCCTCTCTGAGTACTGATTCTCTCCTCCTTGGTTCCTTCTCTGACTGCAGAGATCTGCCTTTGGTCTTCTTATCTGTCTAACACAGAGTAGTAAGTTAGGGTCCCTGGGGACTTCAGGCTGGTGTCTCATTCTTTTGAATCCTATGTAAAACCTTGTGTGCATAGAGAGGTCAGGGGATGAGAAAAAATGAAGAAAGTTTTAGGAGTTCCTAAATATGCCAGATGACAATTTTATGATCCATAGGGTTGGGGTGTGTGTGTGTGTGTGTGTGTGTGTGTGTGCATGCGCACGTGCCCGCGTGCATGAACATGCAGTAAAAGGACAGACTGAAGCCAGAGAAGGCAGTGGCTCTGGCTGTCCCAGGGCCCACCTGGTGCCCAGGCCCTAGTGCTGAGGCATCAGTTTCCGCCACATTGTTCCCCATTTGTGGCTCCCACTGCAGCACCGGGAAGCTGCTCTGAGTCTTAGCACTGGTCCCCTCCTCCCCCAGCCACACCCCATGACCTCATCAAACTCCTACTAATGGAAATACCACCCAATTCAGGTACTCAAAGCAGAAACTGCTGCTTTGAAACTACTCAGTCTTTCTTGATTCCTCATCTTCTACTCACCCATGACCACAGGGGACCCAAACTTTAGCGATTCCCTGAGGAATACCTCTGAACGGAGCCATTCCTTGACATGCTCCAAGTCCCTTTTTTAGCTTGAGCCTTGATCATCTCTTGCTTGACTGACTCTGCCTCCAGTCTTGGCCCCTTAGCCATTTCCCACACTCTGCCAGAGAAAATGCTCTATCAGACCACATGGTCATGCAGCTCCGGTGCCTAAGACCACTGTGGGTTCCTGTTGCCCATTGTAGTGGTCCCAGGCTCCTTTGCATGGTGTACTGCATGTGTCTGATGAGTCTTCAGCTCTTTGTCCCTGCCTGTGGCCACTCTGGAATCTTCATGGCCATGTCTTTCCTAACACACTGTCTCTTGCCTGGACTTCTTCCCTCTCCTTTCAACCTTCTGGGCTCAATTTAGCTGTTGCCTCTTTTCCTTGGTGCACTTTCCCAGGGCACTTTGCTGTCATTTGGTTTGGGTCCTGTCCTGTCTTGTCATGTCAAGCTGATCTTTCTGAGCACTGCCACCCCACAAAACAGATAACTACTGGTTAGGTGTCACCCTAATCTGTCCCTGTGACTCCAACACCTAGATCTGTGCCTGAATTGCAGAAAATATTTGTTGAACAGAAAAATGAACAAATATAGTGATATTGTGCCATTACTTTCTTGAAAATACTCCCCAAAATGCAATGGAAATTGTCCGTATTAAAATCACATGAGTTCAATGTCAGCATGATTTTTGAAAAAGTTTATGAAAAGGAAATCGAGTTGTTTATTTTAAAATTTCTTTAGTGAAAATGATTTTATAAAATGGTTTAAGCTGAAGGGAATCTGGCCACTTCACACTCTTATTCTTTTAAAATTCTAACAATAATAAAAACATGTATTTGTTTCCAAAGCACTTTCTCTGACATGAGCCTAACAAAAACCTAAAAGCCAACAACAGCATTTCCAAATTTAGCCTTTTTACTTGGGAGACTCAGAAAGAGTGAAAAGAGTGGACTGAACTTCCTTCCTTCTTCCTTCCTTCCTTCCTCCCTTTCTCCCTCCCTCCCTCCCTCCCTCCCTCCCTCCCTTCATTCCTTCCTTCCTTCCTTCTTTCCTTTCTTCCTTCCTTCCTTGTATGGGATAAAATTCTAGTCTTTTTCACCTATCAGATGACTTTACAAAGCTTGTTTTGGGTCTTGGCAGGGCCGGCCAGGCCCCTGTGACTGGAGCACTCACATAATTGGCATGCAGCACAGTGAAGAATTCGGGGTTGGTGATGAACTTGACCGCAGGGGACTGCAGCAGCAGGGTGATTTTTTGTGAGTTCACTGGAGAAAGTGACCCTTCTCTCCTCAGATCTGGAAAAAGTGAAGCAAAGCAACAGAATACACTGGGGGAAAAGTCATTTTAAACTTGTCACTTCTCTCCCCATAGCTGCAGCACACAGGTCTCCACCTGCACAGCAGACTGTTGTTTTTAACAGTGACGTGACCAGGTGTCACACAGTCACACAGGTCGAGCATCTCTTACCAGAAATGCTTGGGACCAGAAGTGGCTCAGATTTTTAAAGATCCTGGAATATTTTCATATACATAATGAAATATCTTGGGGATGGGAACCAAGTCTAAACTCAAAATGCATTTACATTTCATATACACTTTATACACATGGCCTAAAGGTAAATTTATACAATTTCTTAAATAATTTTGTGCATGAGCCTAAGTTTCACAGTATGAACTTTTCCATTTCTGGATGTTGGTGCTTAAAAAGTTTTGGGGTTAGGGATGCTCAACCTGTATTGCTGTTTTTAAGTCAGTTAAGAATCATTATTTCCTAGTAGCATTCCCATATAACTTCAGTCAGGCTCAAGTCCTATAACTAACATCTCCCCTCGTTTATCTTGATGACTTTTTTCTTATTTTTCTTACAAGCTGCTAACCATGGTTATGATAGATTGTTTCCAGAAAGGGTTACAACTTCCCCCTCTCTGTATCCATACCCCTCTGCAATGGGACTTCACAGCAACTCTCCTTGTTGAATCAGGGTGTCCTGGGGCTTGTTTCAACTGGTAGAATGTGGCAGAGGAAACAACATGTCAGTTCTGGGTGAGGGTGTCAAGACCCCGTGTCTCTCTTGTATCCCTGCTACTGCTGTGAGGACAAGCTTGGGCTAGCCTGCTGAGAGATGAGAAGCCACAGGGAGCAAGGACAAAGCGCCCAGCTGCAGCCGTCTCACACCAGCCAGCAGCCCACAGCCAGTACGACATCTGACCAAAGATGTTTTCATGACCCACCCGCATCCTGAGGAACCGCCCAGCTGAGCTCGGCGCCCATTGCCAACCTGCAGAACTGTGGGATAGGTGCCTGGTTGTGAGTTTAAGCCACTCAATTTGGGCTTAAACAGTAAATGCCAAGTGACACAATACCAAACCCAGAAATCAATTTTTGTCTCCATGTTTCTGATCACATGTACCATTGCACCATGTCACTCTCAGAAGGCTGAACAAAGAAATTAATAACAGAAAAATGTAAACTAGTGATTTCAGTTTAGTATATCTAGAAAAATAAATAGAACGGAGGCAATTAAAACTGTTGGTGGAACTGTGTATGTGTATTTAAGAGATCACATGAAAATGTCCAATATACACACCGCCATAGACGGCCAAGACCTGGAAGGATGGGAATCATAATGTCTGCTTGGTGAGACTCTCTCTGAGCCTTTTATTGGTAAATAAACTTGTCATCATTATTCCAATTAAAAGAGAAAGTAGATTATTAAGATGCCATTGTGGTAATCTTACATTGTTACGGGTGTGAAAAGTGGAAGCCAGTGTCATGCCTTTTGAATATCCCTGTCTGAGTTCTACCCAGGCAGATTCAGAGAAAGGAAAACCCAGCCCTGGGTGGACCTGTACTGTAGTAGGTAAAAAATGCTCTAGGTCAGTGTGTACAACCAGGAGCCCGCAGGAATGCCTCTGTGTCCCTAGATTCCTCCCTCGGGAGAACTGAATTTCATTCTAAATTCAAACAAGTAATTATTCCTAGTGTTGTCACATGGGTCCTTTGAAACAGAATGTGAATTTTTATCATGTTTTATTTATAAGTGGAAAATCCTTAGGGCACCAACAGATAAATTTACTAAACAACAAATGATTACGCCACCATAAAGATTGTCTCAATGCACATGTATCATAGCAAACTCAGCCCTATCCCCAGAATACATCTACTTTCCTGTCTCCAGACCCCTAAGCCATGGTGGAGGGTCTCTTCACCATGAGTCCACATCTCCTTCTAAGTTTCCTAGTGGGAACCTCTTTCTCCTCCACCCTCTTTACCATAGGAACATCACTGTCCCATCAGACAGGGGAAGGGCTTGCGTCGCACAGACATGGGATGCCACCCCTGGTGTCCAGGGACCCCTCCTCCAATACCTAGATTTGACTGGGAAGATTCAGCCTCTGAGTCACTCCCGCCGCCTCCGCCTCCTCCAGCTGGGACTTGCTCACAGCTTTGACCGCCAGAATCTTCTTCAGGTCTCTCTGTTGCAATGGTCCGCTGAATATTTTGATACCTTTGCATTAGAAAATGGAAAGGCAGGAGTTAACTTTTGTTTGCTTGCTTGTTGGAGGCTGGTACTCTGAATCAGATAGTTGGAGAAATCTATAAAGATTCAGAAAGAAATGCTTAAAATTCCCAAAAGATAGCCAAAACAATTAGCAAGACAAGTATATCTAGATTATTTGACTTCTTTTTGTTTTGAAAGTTATGATGAGTTTCAAGTATGGTGACTTTCGTAAATCAACACAAATAATAACTAATCATATAAAATAGTTCGTGCCCTGCATTCAACAAAATCAGGCTAAATCTAAAATAAGGGCATGGGAGATAAAATGTTACAACTAAGGTATAGAATTACTACTACTTTATTGTAATAATTGTTCTACTCACTTATTTTTATTTGATAGCTACTTGATATAGTTAGGCAGAGGTTGTGGAACTATTATACCTAAAAGCATGCTTCAGACAAATATTTGCTCTTTATTTAAAGGCTAATTTTTTTTAAGTTTGGGATTGAGTTAATTGATTGGCTAGTCAATCATCTTCTCAGGTACTAAATATTTACTAGGCTTTCTGCCATGCGCAGTCTCTGTTGGACTTTCATATCAAAGAGAGGTTTGGAATACAATTGTCCTTGGAATACACAGTCAAGATGGAGCAAAGCGGGAATGGCATGGAAACCGTAACTCTGCCCATGTGAAAGGCTGTACTGGTCATGTAAGAGATTTGTGGGAACACAGACGAGAAGACCCTGAAGGTATATAAAAGTCAGAGTATAAATCTGTGGGGAAGCTTGTTGAGAAAGAACACTTTCAGAAGAGACAACAACATGTGTGAAAGTAGGGTGCCCTGGGAGAGCTCTGAGATGCTTGGGGGTGACATCAGGCTACAAGGGCACTGGGTGGTGAAGGGAGATTAGCAGAGAGGGAGGGAGGCAGCAACTGAAGGGTGCCCCAGTAGCATTTGGGCCATAGGCTCCCCAACCTGATCAGTATCAGAATCATCTGAAGGACTGCAAAAACAGAGACTGCTGGGCCTCACCCCCAGAGTCTCTGGTTTGATAGGTCTGGGGTGGGGCCTAGGAAGGTGCATTTCACCTAGTTCTTAGGTGAACCTGATGTTGCTGGTCCAGGGGTCAACTTTGAGAACCTCTAATCTTGATAATGAGTAGCTTCTAAAAAACAGAGACAGGGCCAGATGTATGCATAGAATGACCACCCGACATTGGTGTGGAGAATGCGTGGAGAAGAGGAGCCTGGAGTCAGGGAGAGCAGTCTGAGAGCTACTGCAACAGTCTTTGCTGGAGATGCTACAGACCAATTCAGGTAGGGATGGCAGGTCATGCTGTAGGGGTTTGGGGTACAGGGGAAGAAAAATAGCTACATATTGCAGGTATTCTAAGATCAGCTCTGTCTGCCAGCAGAATACTCATAGAAATTTTCTACGCCTCCCTGATGATTGGGTTATAGATAATTTCATACCACACCCTATCCCAAAGCAAACCAGGCATTTAAAGGGTTAAAACAGGCAGCTTCTTACAGAGCCCAGTCTGCAAGCAAACTACCAGGTGCTGGGTCGGCATGGCAATGGAGATAGGATGGAGGCAGACCCTGAGAGAAAGTTGAAACATTACAGACCTTCAAACTTAGAGGGGACAAAACAGATAAAAAGTGGGCCAAGGCAATTGGCATGACGACTAGGCTAAAAAGGGCAAAATTCTAGGCACCTGCATTTGGTGGGAAAATGAGTCGTCAGCATAACAACCCGGATAAGAGACCCTATTTAAGATCTGAAATTTTAAGAAAGAGCAGAGTTTCGGTTCCAAGCTCTCTGACACGCCCTCTACTCCGCGGTGGCACTCTCTATCTCCTCCCCTCCTTCGTTCTCTTTCTCTCTGTCTGCTTGTAATAAAAAATTTGCTTAAGCATTGCAATCAAAGGAAGTCTCCAGGCTTTTTTCTAAACTAGCCTAGGAGAAGAACCCACAACTGGGTGGGCAACCAACCACCCCAAACCATTACATCTTTGGCGACCCAGATGGGACTTGACAAGGGGCTTCCAAACAACACCTGATATTAATAGCCTGCTCTGTCTGCTTTGCGTCATTTTCTAGTCAGATGTCCAGCAGTCTACTTCCTGTCTACTGTATGCCTTCCCTCACTCCAAGTAGCCTCTTTCCTTTCCCCATATGACTTTGGTTTTGCCTACTGCCTCTCAGCCTACCAAGGCTACATGACCAGGACTCAGCTTCCCTTTTGCTCAAGGCACAGCAGGGATGGAAGAAGACCATTTCAAGAAATATTTAGCAGCAGAATTTGTAATAATTTTTTAAGTATACTTAACAGGATTTGGGGCCTCATTGGATATGGGGGCCAAAGAAGAAGGAGCAGAAAATTGTAAAACTTAAGATTTCTGCTTAGACCAGGTAGCAGGAGGTACCAACACTGAAAGACAGTATAGGAGGATGGAAAGACGGGGAGGGGAGGTGTTGGCTGGTTTTGGACATGCTTATTTGGAGGTCCTTAAGGTCACACAAGTCACAATATCCCAGGGGGAATGTTGCTTATATGGGTTTTGTGCTAAGGAAGATGATGAGTGGTGGTAGTGGAAGGAAAGGAGAAGGAGGAGGAGGAGGAAGAAGAGGAGGGAGAGAGAGCCCAAGGGAAAGACCAGATCTTCAATTGCAATCCAAGCTCCAGCAGGGAGGGTACCCGGCATCGCACAAAGGTGGTTCTGCTGTGGCAGGCTTCTGAAGCTCACTGCCCCAGTCTTTCCTTGATAGTACAGAGGAGTCTCCTCAGTGTTGGTCTCCAGACCACTTGCAAGAGAATAATCTGGGTGATGGTCAAAATTAAAAAAAGGTAAAGCAAAATTGAAATCTGCACTTCTGAGGAGCTCTTCAGGCAGTATTATGTACATATAGGTTTGAGAATAACTGATCTAAGGACTTTCTTTACTTTTTATTTTATCTACAGAGAGTCTAGCACTCACTTCTGACATCATCTACAAGAAACCTTTGCCTGTAGCACTTACTGTGAAGCATTTCCTGAGAAGCTCTCTTGTAACAAGACATGGAAGGGGGAGGAATGAGCAGAGTGAGTATGGAATTAGGGAGAGAAAAATATTTGGATTTATTGCCACTGCAATGTGTCTGTGGAAGGGAGGTTGTGGAGAAGGTGGAGATGTCCCTCTGTGGTCTCCCAGGTGGAACTCGGGGCATAGATCCATGACAGGAGGGCAGAGTGGGCCTGTAACCTTGACCAGGGGAAAATGGGGCCTGTCAAGGCTAAGCAAGCTCCTACTGGGACGATGCCCTAAATGCCTTATGGGAGATAACATTTCCCCAAAATGGCTTAACAATCTTTTTAATCCTATGTGATATTTCAGAGCCCTACCATTCCCCTCTGAAGAGGTAGAATTGATGTCACCTTGCCCTGGGCCAGGGAAGGTCTTGTAGCTACCTTGACTACTGTAGTGTAAGGGATAGTTTGGGATGGAACCCAGCAGCCATGTTGTGAGGAAGCCCTGTGTAGGTGTCCTGGCTGACGGTTCCGGCCAACAGCCAGCATCAACTTCCAGATCTGTGAGTCTTCATGCCTGGCCACCATAACTGCAGCCATGAGATTCCTTAAGTGAGCATTGCCTTGCTGGGCCCAGTCAAACCAGGACCATGGCAAACAGTGACGTTGATCATAACAAATGATTATTTTTTATTTATGCCACTATATTTGGGGTAGTTTTTTACTTAGCAATAAATACCTGGGTCAGGGCTTAGACAAATGTCAAGTTGTAGTTTCTATTTTCATTCCCAAAGTGTAATGGCCACAGCAGAGAATTTTTATGAGTAGATATGATCTTATTTGATGATTAAAATGTCAACAAGGTCACAACCTATCACATGCACTTAGTTGCATCTTAGTTATCTCATGCCTTTCTAAGTCAACAGCCTCAAATCCCAGGTAGGAAACTCCACTCCTTATCTTTGCTGAAGCTCAGGGGCAGTTTGGGGAAGCAGGGCACTGCTGAGGTAGTAAATAAAAGAGGAGAGAAGGAATCAGAAAACTGGTTTTCTGCTATATCACCAAGAATCATCTGTCAATGTGCTCCTCCACTTTTTTTTTGTTTTGTGTTGCAGCAAAAGGTTACATTTTTATAGTATATAAAGGGCTCATGGAAATTGGTTTAAAAAGTCAATTGAAATACCTAATTTGTAAATAGACACAGAGGCATGTGTGTATGTGCGTGCACACGTGTGCACGCACACACACAACCAAACAAGAAAAAATAAACCTTTCAAAACCATGGCAAACCAACCAACCCACCCACCCACCCCAAAGCCCAAGAACAGACAAGTCACATGGGAGTAACTGGAATTTTTAAAGAAAAGATGATGGAAAAGAGTTAACCCTCCAAGAAATTAAATATAAACAGTTCCCAAACACCAGGAGCACCTCCTAAATCAGCAAAAACAACCCAAAAGATGAGAAGTAAGTGAAGCTATTGTTGGCAGAGTGAATCTGAAGAAGCACATTAGAAAAGTCAGGCACTGATATCAAATACCCAAACCGTGTCCATCTCTTGTACCTGCTCTTTGGGGAATAGAACCTTAAAGGAACACTCTACTTTATCATACTTCTTTTTTTCCTTTTTGTTGTGGTACTGGGGATTGAACCCAGAGGCATTCTACCTCCGAGCTATTTGTGAGCATCCTTGTGAGGACATAGAGGAGGAAGTCACTGGCTCTGTTCTGTGTGGCAGATTCTGGGAAGGTGTCACAGGGCACATGACCAAGTTAGGCTGGTAGGATGAAGAGATGTGGTCCAGGTGGGAGGTGGGCAGTGGTCCCTGGAGCAGGAGCGTGCAGAAGCCATAAAGGCCATGTTTATGGAGTGGCCAAGTTTGAACAGTCACTGTGGCCCACCATGATAGCTTACACCTACTTTCGGGTACCCTGCATTTTTCAGCATACATCTCCTTGCATGAACACATTTGCTCTTCATAGTCATCTGATGGGGAGTTAGGGGAAACTCCTTGCAACACTAAGAAATATTTTCATTTTGTGCTGAGACAGTGATCCTTGTAAATTTCTCCAGATAAGTGTGGGTTATCAGAAAATGACCCCTCTGTCCCACTGTGCGATTACAGGTGAGCTAGATAAGAGACTGGTAGTACACTTCCTGTGGCTGCCCTTATCAGGCCAAATCACAGAAAACCTAAATGCTTAAAAGCAATAGGTGAAGATAAGTACTAAAGAGCCTGGATACTTATCTGAAGGTTATCTGACCTTCCTTAAGTAGGCTTTTCCACAAGAAATAAGCACGTTCTCAAATTGCTAAATTCCTTTTCTCTTTATCTGTCCAGATGAACTGCAAATGGACTTCCTACTCAGCAAAATCTTGCTGTCTTTCTCAGTGTGTTGTCTCCACCGCAGGGCGCAAGAATTTACACATGGAAGGTGGACTTGGCCTAGTTTTTATATCATACAACCTGAATACCATGAACTTTCATGCCACAGGTCAAGGTATTTCCTTCTGTTTCAAATGTATTGTTTTATTTATTTGATTTATTGTTGACTTGTTTATCATTTAGTGTTCAAACAGTACCTCTTGTAGATACAGCCTGAAGACACGTTACTGGAGGCAAATTTCTGCCTATGGAATTACAATATAGTATCTGTGTAAAATGAGTTTTTTGTGCCCTCTATATTCTTTTGGGGGATGGGTACTAGGGATTGAACCCAGGGGCATTCTACCTACAAGATACACCCCCAGCCCTTTATTTTTAATTTCGAAAGACTCTTGCTAAGTTGCTGAGGGTCTCAAACCTGTGATCCTCCTGTCTCAGCCTCCCAAGTACTGGGATTACAGGTGTGTGCCACCATGCCCAGCTGTCCTCTATGGTTTTGTGTGTGTGTGTGTGTGTGTGTGTGTGTGTGTGAGAGTGTGTGTGATACTGGGGATTGAACCCAGTGGCATTCTACCTCTGAGCTACGCCCCCAGCTCTATTTTATTTCTTATTTTTAAACAGGGTCTCACTAAGTTGTGGAGGGCCTCACTAAGTTGCTGAGGCTGGCTACGAACCTGGAATCCTCCTGTCTAAGTCTCCCAAGTACTGGGATTACAGGTGTACCACCATGCCCAGCTGTCCTCTGTGTTTTGAGTCACAGAAATTTTGTTGCAACACCATGAAAGGATCATCCCTTGGACTTTTGGTGCACTCATGTCTGATAAAACTAGGTCACCACAGGTCTTCCTTGTACTATGGTTTGTTTCTCTGGGAAATCTTTTATGGTTCTCATTAATGACTTCAACACTCAGCTACCGATAGGGGAAAAAGAAAAGCAAATGTCTCCCAAATGCTCAAGAAATAAAAGAATGTTCTGGTGACCTTCACCTCAAGCATGCTCCTCTGATTACAACAGTAACCAGAAAATCAATTTTTTTTTGTCTCCATGTAGTTTTAATAGGACTAAATAGTTCACTTTTTCCCCCTGGATGATACAGCTAAATTTTAAGGTCATTTGCTAACAGTAGGTGCCTCTGCCCAGCCCATTTTTTTTTTTTTTTTTTGCAGTACGGGGGATTGAACCCAGGAGCATTCTACCTCCGAGCCACATCCCTGGCCCTATTTTCTATCCTTTATTTTGAAACCGGGTCTCACAAAGTTGCAGAGGGCCTCACTAAGTAGCTGAGGCTGGCCGAGAACCCGGATCATCTGGTCTCCGCCTCCCAAGTACCGGGATTACAAGCGTGCGCCACCACGCCCGGCCCAGCCCGTTTTTTTATTCATTTTAGTCCCTCTCAACTTTTCCTTAACCTTCATACTTGACACGTGACCAAGAAAGCACGTGGATGTCATTTACAGCTAAAGTCAGCCTGCGGCTTGTGTTCCCAGCAACGGAAAGTGTCCCGAAGCCACTGCTTGGCCTCCAGGAACAAGAGGGTGGAGACAGCGCTCTACTATCCAGCTTGAAACATGGGCAACACACGGTCTAGGGTTTCATTTGCACATTAAAACCAAAACTACATCTTTACAAGTTCAATAGTGAGGGTCTAGTTTTTAAATAAAATGATTCTCAAAAACATGGTTTCTTTTTTAAACAGAATTTTGCTAAGTTGCCCAGGCTGGCCTCAAACTCAAGATCCTTCTGCCTCAGCCTCTGGAGGAGTTGGGATTATAGGAGTGTGCTACTGCACTTGGCTTCAAAGAATGTTCTTTAAAATTTCTTTTCCTAAGAGAAAGGCTTTTGAAGAATTATTATTTATGGGTATATAGCAATTATATAGCATACAGCGTAGAATGTGTATAGTCACTGTATAGCATACAGTGATTTGAGAGAGAGTTTTTCCTGCAGGCAGATTTTAGTACTTTTATGGAATATCCTTGAAATGTTCTTAACTGTTTTGAGTTCTGTACTCTTTTAAGAATCTTATGAAGCCAGGTGTGGTGTCTCACGCCTTTAATCTCACTACTTAGGAGGCTGGGACTGGAGGATCCCAGGCTTGAGGCTAGCCTCAGCAATTTAGCAAGACCGTGTTTCAAAATAAAAAAAATAAAAAGGGCTGGGGGTGTAGCTCAGAGATAGAACTTCCCTGGGTTCAATCCCCAGTACCACACACACATACACAAAGCCTCTTATGATGAATATGGGCCAGTCTGCCAGAAAAATGTGCATGCATGTATAATTTTGCATACAATTTCTGCAGAGTTCATAGGACCTAATATCCTTCATGTATGCCCTGGGGGACAGAGGGGGACCTTGGTTAAGAATTTCTGTTTTAGAGGCCCAGGGTATTGCTCAGTGGTAGAACACTTGCCTAGCATGCATGAGGCCCCAGATTTGAGCCCCAATATTGCAAAAACAAATGAACAAACAACCCTAAAAGAAACAAAAACTCTTTTTCAGCCTGTATCAGTAAGAAGCTCAGGGAAGTCCCCATCTTTAAATGACACTCAACCTTAACTTGTCTTTGCCACCAAATTTTAAATCTCGCTTTCCATGTACCTATTATTAACAGGTTCTTTAAGATACTTAATTACTTTCCAGGCTCCTTATACTGAGTAGAAAAGTGTAAGAGGAGTTTCTCTGGCTGCCATTCTCCTTCACTGAGGTCTATAGGAGCTCATTGCATACTGATCACCAACCGCCTGTTGAGCTGCTCCATCTGCTGGATGGACCCGGATCTCCGCATCCCGTCCGGGGTGGCCGCTGCTGTTGGACGCTGCCAGGTGGTTGTGCGGTTCACGTGGTCCACATAAAAGACCCGCCCATGGCTGTCAATTCGAGCTTCCCAGTCTAGTGTTTAATAAAAAGGCAAAAAGAAAAATCAAGGACAAACTACTGACCCATGTGAACAGATACTACTTCCAGGTCTTCTGAGGAAGAACTCACCATTGGTCCATTGCTGAAGGCCAGACACTGCCCCCAGCACCCACCATGACTGCTGGGTGGCATGGAATCGGGCATTTCAGAAAAGAGTTGAATGCACTCAAATTCTCTGCTGGGCCACTTTAGGCAGCAATTGTGGTTCACTGAACATGGAACCACAATTACATCTTCTAATAGTTTCTACAGCAAAATTCTGCATTTCTAATAATTTCTAAAGAGAAAGTCTGCTTAATTAATTTCTTAAAAATCTTGTTATTTATTTGCCTAAGTGACAGTTGTGGAAGGTTGGGCGTGTCCTCCAGTGAGAGCTGACACTGAAGAACCTTTTCTTCAGTAAATATAACAAAGGGTGACTAGGTTCAATGACAATGGCTATCAGATTAAAACCTATTTTAACTCAAGTCTTAAAGTGTTGTACCTGCAACCTTAGGTGGACTCTTTCTAATACTTACCAAGCTTGAGTGACTGCCACCCCTCTTGAGAGGGTGGATGGAAATATTTGACACCTAGAGTTACAAAACATCCTTTTGCTAGTTGCAAATTCACAGTGTATATTCAACCTACCCGTGGCTGCCAAGTATCTCTGACCAAAACCAAACTGATAACAACGGCTGACAAAACATCAAACTCTTGAACACCTCTTTGTTGTAAATAACTATACCAAACAGTAGAGGGAGCCCAAGGTAAAGGTAAGTTCCTTTGCTTCCCAAATTGAACACGCAAAACCCCAGGAACTAAATGGCAGAAGCATAGATGATATACTACATAACACACGTAGGGGCCAGGGTGTGGTGAGGTGCGTGAAAAACCCCTCAAAACGGAAAGGGCTGGAGGAGCGTCTTCACATCTGAGCTTGACGTGCAGCACGGTCTTCTGCACAGAAATGGGCGAAGCTTTCAGAGGCCACACATAAAAATGTGGGAGAAGTAGCAGCAACATGATACCGTTATGCTGAAATGCATTAGACTAAAGAAAAAGCGAAAAGCGAAAATGATTGCAAAAGGAGAAAAAAAGCATTCAGCCTCTTAAGTGAACGGAGCCACAGCTTTTGGGAGTAGGTCACATATTAACAATGTTCTTGAAAACGTATTCAGGTAATGACATAGCAACTCTCAATTTTTTAAATTGGAAAAATAAATTTGGCATATTTATGGGTTTATATGTGCATGGAATATCTATTTGGAAACATGATGGCATATGTTTGACCTGGGGGATTGCCAAATAATGCCTGATAAAAATCAAAATACCAGAAAACATCAAATTTAACTTCTAAGGCAATTTAAAGGAACACATAGATTGTATAAATATGTTTTTTTTGAGGTACTGGGGATTGAACCCAGGGGCATTCTACCTCTGAGCTACACCCCCAGCTCTATTTTTTATTCTTTATTTTGAAACAGGGTCTCACTAAGTTGCGGAGGGCCTCACTAAGTAGCTGAAGCTGGCCGTGAACCTGGATCCTCCTATCTCAGCCTCCCAAGTACTGGGATTACAAGCATGCGTCACCATGCCTGGCTAAATATGTTTTAGGAAGCTTTGACTAAAGTTGATTATTACCTAATCCAGCTGCCAACTGTTAGTTGTAAATGTTAATTAGCTCACTGATGAAATTGTGTATACATATAATTGTGTTGCTTGGTAATTAATCTCTATCCAAATTTTGAATTTCAATGGTTCTCAAACTAATACTAGAAAAGCATTGGACAATTCTTATTTTTGAATCCAATATGACTGTCATTCAAGAACAAGCATTAATCTTTAAAGAGCATTGTGCTACTAAATTCAACCAAACTCCTTTTAGCACTTGCTATGAACTAGAAACTATGCCCGGCCCTGGGACACAGAGCTAAGTAACAAGGGTCCCTGCCCTTCAGGTGTCTGTAAAGAAAGGACTCCTTCACATACAAGGCTTCAGTCTTACAAATTCTCTAAGGAAAAAACTCGAAAGCAAAGCATCGATAATGGTAATTTCTCATTACAAATTTCAGTATTTCCCAATCACTCATGAAAAAGGGTGGGAAGCCAGATAGATAGACTCTTTTATTAATACACTAAATACCTGGAACACAGAGTGCTAATTATATATTCTTACAAATATTCAGAAATTAATTAGGTAAGTGTAGTCAGAAGTTATGAATGCGTTTTCTGGATTGCTGTGTAAAGAATTGACTTTTACACATTTTATAACAAACAAACAAAAAATTCCAAATGCAATTTCAGGCCTCAGTATGACCTGCAGGAACCAGCACTTGGATGTCATGAGTTTGCTTAAATAGGCACCAGAAAACAATATCTTTTCAATACTAGTGAAGGTCAGGTCAGTTAATTTGTAACTGAAGGAAGGGCCTATTGAATACTAAATTATATGTTTTCATTGAAGTCTAAGAACACTTAGTTCTGATCATGAATTATCTTTAGTTATTGCACTAACAAGGTGTCAAATTGTACATTTTTAAACTTTTTGGCAAATTAAATATCATGCTTATTGTCTAGACCTTTCTCTCTCTCTCTCTCTCTCTCTCTCTCTCTCTTTTGTGGCACTGGGGATTGAACCCAGAGGCATTCTATCTCTGAGCTACACCCCTAGCCCTATTTATTTTTATTTTGAAACATGATCTCGTTAGGTTGATGAGAGTCTCACTACTTGCTGAGGCTGTCCTTGAACCTGAGATCTTCTTGTCTCAGCCTCCCAAGTACTGGGATTACAGGCGTGCACCACCATGCCTGGCTTAGGTTTTTCTCTTGAACTTAAGAATCACACATCCAATTGCTTTCTTGACATCACTCCCTGGACAATACCTCAAATATAACACGATCAAAACCAAGCCTCAGCCAGGCGTGGTGGTGCACACTTGTAATCCCAGTACTTGGGAGGCTGAGATTGGAGGATCCAGGTTCACAACCAGCCTCAGCTACTTAGTGAGGCCCTCTGCAACTTAGTAAGACCCTGTTTCAAACTAAATAATAATAAAAAAATAGGGCTGGGGGTGTAGCCCGGAGACACTGGGTTCAATCCCCAGTACCGCAAAACAAACAAACAAACAAACAAACAAACAAACAAACAAACCCAAGTCTCAGATTGTTTCTACCCAAACCTGCTTTACCTGTGACTTTCCTTTCCCACCTTAGTTGCAGACAACTCCATTCTTCAGGTTAAAACTCTTAGATTATTCTTAATTCCTATCTTTTTCTCACTTCCATCTCCAGTTTGTCATCATACCTGACTTCAAAACATAAGTCCAGAATTTGATCACTCCTCACCACCTCCATGCTCCCACCCTGGTCCAAGTCACCATCATTTCTCATCTGGGTCACTGAAATTATCTTATGTTGCATCGCATGCTTCTATCCTACCTCTTCACAATTCACTTCCTACACAGAAACCAGGGAAAACCTTTCAAAACTGAAGTCACACAATGTCACTTTTCTGCTCAAAACCCTGCAATGCCCTCCTTTCTTTCAGAAGAAAAGCGAGCAGGGTCTATGAGGCCCTACGTGATGTGGCCTGTTGTCTCCCTGACCTCATTGCCTGCTGCCTCCTTCCTTCCTCAGTCTGCTCAGATGCACTGGTCTCCTGTTCCTCAGACCCATCCGCTGCTTCCACGTCGAGATCAGCAGTGGCTGCTCCCTTTGCCTGTAAAGCTCTTCCTTCCCAGTATTTGCATGGATAACTCCCTTACTGCATCCTCTGCTGCTTTCTCAATGGCGCCTCCTCTGGCCACTTGACCTAAAATTGCAAACCAACCACCACCCTGTGCTCAAAGACCCCTCACCCTGCACTACTTCTGCTTTTCCATAGCAACTGTCACCCATTTAATATGCTACCTATTCCCTTATTGATTATTTTGTTTGTTATTTACATCCAAGACTAGACTGTAAGCTCCAAGAGAGCAGGGATCTTTGTCCATTTTGCTCACCTAAAATAGTACCTAGTACAGAGAAAGCATTCAACAAATATTTGTTGAATAAATGACTACCAGCAATGAAGTTGTTCATTTATTTTTTGAGATTATCTAAGATAATTCTGTTGGTATGATTCACTAACAGCTTTTCTATTATTTTTCAATGTTACGTTGATAGAAAATTGAATCCTATCTGGAGGAATTTGTTTTAATTATTAAAAGTGACTTATATTAAGTAATTCTTTAAAATGAATTCATAGCCAATTATTTATAATACCTGCATGTATAGTTATTACTATGGTCTGGATTAGAGGTCAATCCATGCATACATGTGTTGGTTGGTTATTTGTTGTGAGGAAAGGCATCTCTTTCCTGGAGAGAGCATATTATAGATATTTTTCAGACAATTGATAAGTAGGAGGTATTTGTAGTAATGCTGAATTTTTACTATTCATTGATGGAATATCTGCAAGTCAATGTATAAAGAAAGAAAGAAAGAAAGCATCAAAAGTAAAGGAGATAACATTTGACTTGACCCCTGAAACACAAATGTGGTACTCCTTTAAGTCAGTGCACATATTAAAGATGTTCACTGTTTTCTCACTGATAAAGTGCAACTGGATGGGGGGGCAGGGGAAGTAGTGTTCACACAAAATACATCACATTACCAAGAACAGATGAAGCAAGAAACAGGCATTTCTCCTTTTGAAAACTGTAACTGCTTAATGTAAGCACAGGCAAAAGGTTGTAAAGAAACACTGGTTCCTTGTATCCTGGAAAGTTTTTGCTGTTGTAAAATCTCTCAAATCTTAAAGGTTATCTTTGTGTTAAAAAAAATCCTAAACCAAAACAGAGATGTTCTAGAATTCATGAACATATGTGATGATGAGTGAGTTCGTAACATCTGGGGTGTTGGTTCCTTTTCATAAATTTGTTAAATGGAGGGTTCTAAGGTTACAGCTGGAAAGACAGGCAGTCTAGAGACTACCTGGTCCAGACCTAGCATTTACCAGATGAGGACATTAAAGGTCTATTTTACAAATGAGAAAACCGAGTATCTGAGTGATTAAATTAATTTCCTAAGTTCAGATGACTAGTTAGATAATTATTAATTACATACTACAGTTACTAGGAGAAAGTGATATTGAATTCTATCCTAAAGATGATATTTTGCCTGTCAATCCTTAAGAACTACAGAAGAAATTTGGAGCTATAACCTATTGATGCAAGGTATAGAAAGCACAAGCTCATGGGCCCCTATGGGTTGAAGTTGCTTTATAGTATGGAGGTACTTGTGGATAACAGACCCCACCCATGGAGAATAACAGAATTGTTTTATTTAGAATCCCAAATTTTAAATATAAAAAGTAAAGTTTGGGACTTAAAGGTCATGAACAGTTTGCAAGGACTAGTCAAGTTTTGTAAAGAAATGCTCTCCATTTCAGAAATTGAGGGAAACTGAAAACATTTGGTTATATCTTCAGGATTACATGCTAGAACAACTAGTCAAAACAAACAAATAAACAAGACTAAAAAATTCCAACCAATTTTTATAGTAGGTGTCATAGTGGTTTTTGATAACATTGTAAGGTATGTAGTTGGGAAGAGTTTAGATGTTTACATACAAATTCATACTGACCTGTTCAGACTTGATTAGGAAGAGTTAAGATATAGATTTTAAAAACTAAAGCTTACTTGGTGGAAGAGGCTCATCGATTGTTGGGTAGTGATGATGTTCAGGCCTCAAGGAAGGAAGCTGGTTTACTGGCTGGGAATTATGGAGTATAGGACATTCACCTATGGACAAGATAGTCAAGACATTCAGGTTCATTCATTGCTATAGCAATGTCATAAAAAAAAGCATGAGTGTAAAACAAACTACTGCAAGAAACAACAAATAGAATGGACAGTCTATTTTTTTGTGCCAGTTTGATACATTCACAGCCATTTGTGATGGAGGGAATTTTTTTTTCAGGAAGAAGAAGCAGCAGAAGAAGGAGAAATTGAAACATTTCATGACTAAGGATCTATGCCACACAGACCCATATGTAGGATCAGAGTCTGATTCTGTAACCATTTGAATTTTCTTGATGGGAAGGTGGCATCAGAAAGGAATACAAGAAAAAATTAGTAGAGCCTCATTTTAGCACAGCAAAGAAAACAGGCCTGTTTGAGGGAAGTGCAGCATTTATAAGGTCCCATAAAAGCTCAGTCAGTGGGCTTGTGCAAAATCACGTCTCATCATATGGATAGGTTTCATGAGAGGACTTCCAAGAGTCTGTTTTTCAGATTTGTTTTTGGAATGAAACTCTCAGATGGTACCTTTCCAAGACGGGTCAAAGAGCTGGTGGGCCAAGAGGGTAAACCCCTGTGGTATGGAAGCTAGGGGCTGAAGTGAGGAGCCCAGGGTGCTATGGGAACTCATGATTGTGCCTAATTATTTGGAGGAGGAACTAGATGAGCCATGGCACTCTGGAAAGAGAAAAGAACAAGAGACAACGGAAGAAGATAAAAAGTGGGAAGACTGAAACAGGAAAACTCGAAACACAAAAGTGGGATAGGAGGAAGAAGAGAGACATGGAGAAATTTTAGAAATAAACATCTTCACAGAATGCATGCCTCGGATTATTATAGACAATCCCTTCTACTGCTGTCAGTTCAGACTGATCATGAACTGAATGCTGATCTAGAATGGTGTTTCTGTGTCATGATATCAGATGTGGAGTGGCCATGTGGATGGAGGCCTATACCACCGGCTGATTTATCTTGATCTTTGGAGAGCTGGAGGGTCCAGGACACAAGACAGCCTCAGTCAAACTCCAGCCTGGTTTCCTCCTGCTTCACACCATGTTCTACCCTATTGTCCTGAGGACAAAGGGCAGACCTTTTCCATCCTCTGCCTCCCATAGCTGGTACAAACAGCAATTTTCTATTATCTCTTGGGTCAAAAGGCAGAGAAACTGAAAAACAATGGTTGAAAGAGATCCTTGTGAGATCTCAAATGCTGAACATATCTCAGAATGTTTGAGCATGGAAAGGTGATTATTTCTTCATCTAGTTCCACAGACTGGATCAAAAATAAAAATAATTCAGAAGGAAGCTAGACAGGCTTAATTCAGTAGTTTAATTCCTAGAGGTAACTGGCAAACAAAAATAAATATATTTAGGAACAAACAACCCTTCTGTTAAAATAAAACATTATTCCTTAAACCAATTCTAATCTATTACTCAAATTCTATGGTTCTTTGAGAGCTCTAAAAGAAATCAAGGAAGGTGCCCCTCACGGCAGCACATAACTCATGGACAGACTGCTGTTTCAAATGTGGGTTCTGTGTTTAATTGGGTACTATACTCATGTCTGTTTTTATATGTGTTTAGTGTTAGAAATTTAAAAGAATAATCATACAGTTGTTATGTCATCAGCTGCTGCATTTTAAATTTAGTTTCTGAAAAAAAACCATCAAACTTACCTCATTGTAATTAATTCAACCAAACAGATTAATTACTCCTCCAAGCTAGTGGAAATACAATGTTGTCAATTGCTTGGGGTTAATGAAGCTGACCCCACCTGCACGTGAACCCCAAGCAAACGCAATGATGTGACTGACACGTGTCAGCTGATTGAATGGATGGAGGACGCTGAAGAAGCAAGCGATTCTGTTCTGTACCAGGGCCCAGCTCCACATAATCACCCTTGCCTCAAATACAGACCCGCTGGAACATCAGAGAAGGAAACCCATTTCTCAGCTAAAAGTAAATGAGGTCCTTTTAAATTCTGTTCTGTTTATAAATAAATAATATGACCAAGTTGTAGAAAAAGATGGGCTGTCTAGAATGTATTGGTAACAAAGTGATTTACACCACAAAGGAGACACCAGACACCTTTCGCTCAGGGACTCACTGCGGAGGCTGGGAAGACTGGCTGTGAAGTCATGTGCCAGCCTATGCACAGCCTTCATGAGCTCAACAGTCCCTTTCAGGAATCTTTGCAGTTCTCTTTGTAAACACCATAATGAAGATGTATGTGCGTCTTGACCTTTTCTGAATTTACAGTTCGCAGAAGTCAAGAATATAGAAATCTCTTTAGAAATTGCCTTAAAGACTTCTGCTGTGGTCCTGAAACACTTTCCTACTTTTCCCCTATTGGGTTGTTAGTCCCTCAAGGACATAGACAGTGTCATTTTTTTTGGTAAAATATGCTTTGATATAAATTAATGCTGATCCAATGTTCAATTAATTATGTGTGGATTATCTCCCAATATGGAGGCCAAAATACCATACAGGCTAAGACGGATTGAGTGGCTCTGAGCTATGAATAGATATGATACTTTAAATGTAAAAACAAACAAACAAACAAACAAACAAACACACCAACAAGAACAACAAAACCCAAATCGCCTTTTGCTGAGAATAATCACATGATTTTGCCTTTTCACCCGCAAAGCCTATATTTACTGTCTGGCTTTTTTGCTGGTTTGCTGACCTCTGGCTGGAAAGATCCCTGCTGGCCCCTCAGCCTGCCCTTTCATGTGGGAATTCCCCCATCTCCTTCTGTTGTAATTATTTTCCATTATGGATTACGTTCCATATGTTATCTAATGCTCTTCCATCTTCCTGTGCTTAGCATGTAGCGTCTGGCCTAGAACAAAGAAGGGCTCAAAACAGCCTCGTTAAAGAAGGGACTTTTTCCTCCCATTCTTGCTCCCAGTGGGCACTTTTCCAGACTGTGCATCACCGTGGTTTTTCCTGACTCCCTGATTTTTTTTTCCTCTACCAATTTCCTTGTGTTTCTCCTTATTATATGTGCCATTTTCCCTCACTTCTGCTTTCTTTAAAATGCAAAATTGGGCATGGCTGAATTCTTAAAAGTATTTTTTTATGCTCAATTAAGTTCCTGTTCAAAAAATCTGGAGGCACCAGGCATTTGTTTAAGTCCTGGGAATTCAAACATAAAGAAGACAAAGTTCAGCCGGGCGTGGTGGCACACACTTGTAATCCCAGTACTTGGGAGGCTGAGACAGGAGGATCTGGGTTTGCAGAAAGCCTCAGCTACTTAGTGAGGCCCTCTACAATTTAGTGAGAGCCTGTTTCAAAATAAAGAATAAAAAAATAGGGCTGGAGGTGTAGCTCAGAGATAGAATGCCCCTGGGTTCAATCCCCAGTACTGCAAAAAAAAAAAAAAAAAAAAAAAGAGGAAGAAGAAGACATAGCTCTGGCCCTGTATGAACTTACAATCTAGAGAGAACACCACCTTTTTGTTGGAGGCTAATTTGAACAGCAGAACAGAAAACTAGCACAGTCTATATTTTGCTTTTTTAAAACAACTGAATTATTTCATATTATTATGCGACTTCTCAATTTCTCCCCCCTTGCCACTGTCACTTGACTGGAAGATAGTTCCCAATTCTGGGTAAGGAAATGCAAGTTAATATATGATCCCACAGGCATGAGTAAGAAGGAACATCTTAGGTTAAAACATAGAATACATTTTAAAACTAAGGGTGGTAGCTTTTGGATTAGAATCTTATTTGAAACAAAATGATTTACATATTCATATGATTTTCCCCTCCCATTAGCCAAAAGGGCCAACAATAACAACAAGACAACAAAACTAACAATTATAACAAGAATTGAGCAGACAGAGATAATGACAAACATGTGCAGGCTATTCATATACACGGGACTAGTTAAATTCTAAAACAGAGGTAAAAACCTGTGTTCTCCATCTAACATTAACATTTATTGCTAGTCTTCAATGTGTTTTGGAAAGTCAGCAGATAGTTTACACATTATCCAGCTAATGTTGAGGACAGATCGTTTCTCATGTATGTTAGTTGGTACTAGTCTTGGCACTTGGGTTGATGTCAAGACTAGAGAGGACACTTACACCAACCAGTTGTGGAGAGTAGTTGAAACAAACAGAAGCACACATACAAGTGCACGCTCACATCAACTCGTATTTCTTGGACATGGTGGAGTATCAGCCATCCACAGTCGTCTATACTCATATACACACAGACACACGCACACAGGTAAGTACAAGACAGGCATACATGGCTCCAGCAACCCCGTTCAGGACGGATCCCTCCCCTCTAGTTTTGAAACCATGTTGGCGAGACCTGAGTCCCCTCTGATCAGGTTTGAGGTCTAACCTTCTCTCCGATTGCTTGGACCTGCCATGGGGGACTCCAGACCTTCAGTGGTTCTTGCCACGTTCCCGCCAGGGGTGGCCAGCTCGTCCTGCCACTGCCCAGCGCCATTCGTGGACTCGGGGTCCAGCTCCGGGCTCTGCACCGAGTCGGGCACGGACTCGAACGCGCTGTTTTCCTCCTCCTCGTCGTCTTGCGAGGAGAAGACCGTGCTCTCGGAGATCTTGGCGCTGTCCACCGAGGAGAAGCGCGTGTGGCTGGCGAACCGGTTGTTGCCATTGTAGCAGGAGGGGCTGTTGCAGGAGGCGCTGTAGCAGGAGCTGCTGTAGCAGGACGTGCTGTAGCACGAGGAGCTGTAGCAGGAGGGGCTGCAGTCGCAGCCCTCGCAGCTGTGGTCCCCGCCTTGCCGCGGGCTGGAGTCGCTCTCGCTCCCAGTGCTGGGGTGCGTGTCGCCGTCTGGGCCAGCTCCGTTGGGCAAGCTGGAGAAGTGGCCCCCGAGGTGGCCAGGGGGCGCCATGCCGGGCGGAGCCCCCTCGGGCTCTTCTCCATCCGCTTCCAGGGCCGGCGGGTCGGCAGCCACCGTGTCCACCTCGCTGAGCCCATCCTTCTCCGAGGAGTCTTTGAGGGTGGACTCCTCCTCGGCCACGTCGTCGTCCTCCGCAGCGCTCCCGCCCTGGGCGGACGGCAGGCTGTGCAGCAGCGTGTGGATGCGGATGTAGTGCGTCCGCGGGGTCTCGGGGTCCCCGCAGGCCGACGCAATCACGGTCTCCAGCTCGGACACCGGCAAGGAGCACGGCCTGCTCTTCCTCTTCACCGAGGCCCTCAGCTGCAGCCTGCCCCCTCCCAGCTCCAGGGTGGAAACATCCCCCTCCTCCTCCTCCTCCTCCCCCAGACCCTTCTCCTCCTCCCCTCCGGCCCCGCTCTCTGAGGCTTCCTCCAGTGCCGCCGGCTCCTCCTTGCTGGCTGGAGCTTCGGGGTCTTCCAGCAGCAGCGATGGTGGCGCCTCCTCATCCAGGTCGAGCCCCTCAGCCAGTTCTTCCGCACTCAGGGGAGGCTGGGTGTCCTGATGCCCGGGGGTCAGAAGCTCCCCAGCCCCTTCAGGTCCCTCAGAGACCACGCCACTGTCTCCCACCTCGGTGGAGCCTGCTGCTTCCTCAAGTGGCCTGGCGTGCTCCAGGCTCCCGTCCCCTGAGCCGTCCCAGGCATTGCCCTCACTCGGTGGCTCCGGCCTCGGGCTGTCGCAAGGCTCTGGGGCATCATCAGGAGGCGCCCCACGGCTGCTTTCCCCCAGGTGGTTGTTCGTGAGGCTGTCCTGGATTTCTGCTGACTCAGGCTCAGTACTCAGGGAAATCTCCTCATCGTCTGCTGGCAAGAAGAAAAAGATGTCATTCCTTCCAGAAAAGAGCACTGTGGTATTGGTGTACTGTGTGGTACACGTAAGTCATCGCTAAGGGATTTCTACATTAGGATATCGGATGGAGGGGGTTGATGAGGGATTCTCACTGGCCAGGGCTCTGCTGGAAAATTCTGTAAGAATGAATTCTCATTATGTTAATGACAATTTGCAGTTTTGGATATATTTTAGAATTCTGTTTCAGGGGATTTTATTTATTTGGTTAGTTAGGGTTAAAATGCCCAAAGCCTAACACTACCCCAGTTCTGGGCACATAGAAGGTGCTCAACAGTGTTTGCTCTATGGGATGACTTCCAGAGGTGGAGGTGGGGTGGTATTTATAGGTCCTTGATGGTCCCTGGCAAAGTTAATTGTAGTTGCTGAGAATGTTTCCTATGGATGGGTCCTGCAGGGTGCCAGAATGGATAAGCCAGGCGCTTAGGCAACTAGACACCAAAAGAGCTGGATGACAGATGGTTGCAATCCAAGTCATTTGCTCTTATTACAATAGAAAAATCAACAAGATCTCCACAGCAAGCAGCCATTCAAGGAGTAGCAACCATTGTTGAACTCTGCCTTTCCCAGCAGCCCCATCAGATCCCTTCCAGATGTGGATGCCTCTGCTTCAAACGCACTAGTGTGATTCACTAGCTGCAGAGAAACAACCTCTATTCTTATAGCTTCACTGAAGGAAGAATTAGTGCTATTCTCAGAATGTAGCAAAAGGCTGATTAAAAAAAAACATTTAACATAGTTAGATTGATTGGGCAGTCCTCAGAACTAGAACAGGTTCAGAGAAGTCTGGCCTGCAACATGGTCAGGTGACATTTTGTGGTCAGAAAACGAAAGGCTGAATTTGACAGGATAAAGTTTGACAAGATAAGGGTGTTCCCTTACAATCTGAGTTGCATACTGGGCATAGAAAAGTGCAGCTGGAGTGTAGTGAGTGGGTAGTGATAACCTCCAGACTCTCTAATTTCTCAAAAGCTCCATTAGTTACAACAGCAGCTCCTAAGTGCGACCCAAAAGGATCTAACAATTCTCAGTTGTCTCTACCTCAGGATGGGGGCTGTGGGAGAAGAACAAAAGTGGAATTATGAAGCATCTCATCATTCTTATTTGTAAATATGTTTTGCAATGAAAAACTGAACACTGGATGATTATGAAACTTTCTGTTTAATTTGTATTTTTCATTTTCTCTGTGATAATATAAAAATACATTGCACAATCATAGTTCTTCAACAACATGGCACTCCAGCTACTGGCCAACTGATGTCTAGTTATTAGGTAGAAGGAAACGTTTCACATTCATTCATTCACTCATCTATCAAGTATTAAACATCTTTTGAGCACCTCCTATGTGGCTGCTGGCAGTAAAATAATAAACAAGACGTGGCTCTGTATCCATGTTGGCTGCATTGCCAACCCCCATTCCACTGTGCAACTCTCTACCTTTGGGCCACCAGAATGAAGAGGAGCCTCGAAATCAAGGGGACAGCAACATGGCTTCCAGAAGAGATCACTGGCTTCTGGGCCTCAAATGGAGAAGATAGAGAGCCATAAAACCTAGGACATGTCTGGAGAGAACCATGGTTACTGTGTTTTAGAGAAAGGAACCATACGAGGACACTAGCCTAGGACAAGACATGAAGCTCATGCTGAAAATACCTGGGTGGATGGAGGAAGTGATCTCAAATCGGAATTGCAGCTGTCCACTCACATGATCTGTTGGAAGCCTACGGCCAAGTGTGTAGCTGACCACTCTATCCCTAGAAGGAAATAGACACCATCTCAGATCTGCTCAATACCTCTTTTCTTAAAGAACATTCAGTGTGTTTCTATGCCAGCAGGCGAGACAGGGAAGCCCAGGGAAGCCCTGAAAATAGGAGGTAATGATCTGCCCAGGTACATATGAGACGATTCTAAAGCGGAAATGCATGTGCTCAACTGCACGGAAATTATTCTCAGATATTCTAAAGCAGGAGTCAGCAAATTATAGCCTGTAATTTGGCCCACCTCCCATTTATTTTTGTTTCTATTTCTGTGGTGCTGGGGATTGAACCCAGGGACATTCTACCTCTGCGCTACACTCCCAGCCCTATTTTACTTTTTATTTGGAAACAGGGTCTCGCTGAGTTGCTGAGAACCTTGTTAAGTTGCTGAGGCTGGCTGCGAACCTGCGATCCTCCTGTCTCAGCCTCCCAAGTACTGGGGTTACAAGTGTGTGTCCCTTCGCCTGACTCCACCTCCTATTTTTGTATGGCTGTGAGTTTTAACATTTTTAAATGGTTGGGGAAAAAAAGCTAAAGAAGAGAGAGTAATATTTTGTGGCATGTGAAATGATATGAAATTCAAATTTCAGTGTCCACAAATCAAGTTTTATTAGAACACAGCCATGCTTCTTGGCTCACATATTATCTGCAGCTACTTTCATGCTACAGTGGAAGAGTTGAGCAGTTTGAGCAGAGACCATGTGGCCTGTAAAATCTAAAATATTTACTACCTGGCCCTTTACAGGAAAAGTTTGCCAACCTGTGTTTTAGAGAAGAGAGAGAGAGAGAGAGAGAGAGAGAGAGAGAGAGAAAGACACGGTGCCCTTTGCTTGCTTTTCCTGTGTAGATTGCCATTTTCCAAATAGGCCCATATCCATTGATAAGTGCCAGAACATGCATGTCTTGGGGTTTATAAATAATATATAAGAAAGGATGCCACCAGGCTACTGGAGAGCCTGTGGTGTGCTGTGGAAAGCCACCTGCTCCAGTATGGAGCAGAGCAAGACTTTTGAGCTGGGTTCCCTGGCCTGTGTCTTCCAGTTACAACAACTGCAGGGTGCCCTGAGTCTCTACCCTGTACTCTGGCCCCATCCTGTCTACCCACTCAAAGCAATTTCTTCATTACTAAAATGAAAGCTATCCGGGGAGATTCACCCTGAAGCTTTGCTGTTATATTTTCATCAAATATATAGCTTTAGCAGAGTAAATTGGCCCCTACCTTGGATGGAATAGGATGAGTGACTACCTTGGGATATTCAGGAATTAACAAATTAACAATCAGTGTACCCAATGATAACAAAAACATATTGCAAAACCAATTGTTACTCTATATTCATTCTATTTATTCATTTGTGACATGCAAGTAAAAATCACTGGCTGGTAATGTTTTAATATTTCTTTTAGAAAACATCAACATTATGAAACAACATGTATTCTAATAATCCACTGAGTTAATATTTTTCTTTGATAACCCATAGTTTAATGTTTAGTATCAGGAGTTCATTAAATAAAGCATTTTATGGAAAAAAATAGAATGAGCCACATATTTTTGTCCATTTAGAAAGGTCCTTGGTCGCCGGGCGTGGTGGCGCACGCTTGTAATCCCAGTACTTTGGGAGGCGGAGACCAGAGGATCCGGGTTTGCGGCCAACCTCAGCGCGCATGCGTGCGCGCGTGATCTCTCTCTCTCTCTCTCTCTCTCTCTACCTACTGAGGCCCTCCGCAACTTCGTGAGACCCAGTTTCAAAAATAAAGCATAAAAAAATAGGGCCGGGGGTGTAGCGCGGAGGTAGAATGCCCCTGCGTTTAATCCCCGGTACCGCAAAAAAAAAAAAAAAAAAGAAAAGTCCTTGATCAATATTATGAGGCCTACTATGAACATAAGAAAGATAGTCTAAATTCAAAACAGTTGAAATCAGGGGAGGCCTAAAGATAGTTAGATGGTGACACAGAAATTAATTTTTTATGCTCTGCATTCGTTTTCTTAGCTTTGCTTTCAACCATTTAACAAATATTTTTGAGCCCTTGCCATGTAAAAAGTGCTAAACCGGGCGTGGTGGCGCACGCTTGTAATCCCAGTACTTTGGGAGGTGGAGACCGGAGGATCCGGGTTTGCGGCCAGCCTCAGCTCTCTCTCTCTCTCTCTCTCTCTCTCTCTCTCTCTCTCTCTACCTAGTGAGGCCCTCCACAACTTTGTGAGACCCGGTTTCAAAATAAAGTATAAAAAATAGGGCCGGGGGCGTAGCGCAGAGGTAGAACGCCCCTGCATTCAATCCCCGGTACTGCAAAAAAAAAATTAAAAAAGTGCTACAGTTTCCAGTACTTGGGAGGCTAAGACAGGAGGATTGCAGGTTCAAGGCCAGCCTCAGCAGTTTAACAAGATCCTCAACAACTTAGTGAGACCCTGTTTCAAAATAAGAAATAAAAAGGGCTGGGCTGTAGCTCAGAGGTAGAATGCCCCTGGGTTTAATACCCAGTATAAAAAAAAATGTGCTGCAGTTGACACAAAGTACATGCTTCATAGACCCTGTCTTTAAACAGCTTATGTCCATCAGGGGGTATAAAGTAGGACCACTGAATAATGGCTTGAAGCAGTCGGTGGTACTTCCATAGCGAAGAGATGGTCAGGGTTAGAGGCCAAGGGCCAGCTGAAGACCAGGACGTTACAAGTAAGAGAACAGAGGGAGGATTGGAAATGAGTGTGTGTGCCCATGTTACAAAGGAAAGGCAAACACATCTGAAGGCAGAGAGCCAGCAACGCTGGTAGAGAAAAAGGTTCCCAAAGCATGGGTTCGGGCCGTGACATGGGAAGTGCATTTGCTGAGGGCAGAGGGTAGCTGTGGTGGGATGTGGATTGGCTTTTGTTTGGGGTGTGCTCTGGGGTCCTGTCATGGCCCAGGCCAAATGACTATTACTTCCAAAGCTGTCACCCCAATGCCCTGCTCCTACCTACATTGGGACATCTCTATAATGGGCAGTGATCCTAAAGTGGCCCTCAGGGGCAGCAGGCTTTGGAGGACAAGCTGCCTCCCCTGGTCACTAGGGGGTGTGTGTCACCCCATCGGAGGTGGTGGGGAGAGAGCACCTGCGAAGCTTGCCGTTGCCTCCTCTTAGAGAGGAAGCTCAGCCTCGGCAGAGTGTCAACAGTGTCGGAGCAGACAGTAGGTCAGAGAAGGAAAGGAACGAATGGAAATGTGGCCAATGCTAAGCTAGAGAAGCAGGGCAGGAACCCTGCGAGAAGCCCCTGTGGGGAGGCTGTGCTTGGTCTTTGGAGAGAGGCGGTGGCTGCCCCTCTGCCACTCACAAGCCCTCTGCCTAGGACATTATTTATCCTCTCTAACCTCATTTCCTCATATGGAGAAGTGGTGATAATGCCTATGTTGCAGAAATGTTATGAGGACTAAATGAAATAACAAGACCACAAGGAATGCCATTCCCTATGAGTTCCTACTGAGTGCCAGAGACTGAGTTTGATTGTTTAGATATACTTTTTGTTTATGTGATCCTCACAACCATGAATGGAAGTGCAGACACTGTGTGATGGCTGCAGCTTCCTGAATGTCAGCTTCCTTTGGTTTGAGAGTTAATGGCATGCCCACGTGCACACGGCTGCACACCTGCTAGGAGGTTCTCATCGACTATTCTTATGATAATCATTGGTGATGGCAAAATCCTTCTGAAAATCCAAAGCATGTATATTGAAGCATGTGTTTATAGCCAAAGAGCTCTACCTAGTGTTTTCAAATATAGTTACTGTTACCTAAGGAAAAACATATTATATAAGTGAAGTTTATTTGTTCATAGTTCCCTTTAATGAGAACCATGAGTGGACAAGAATGTAAAAGACCCCAAACATGGAAATATTCTCATACATAGTTGAATTTTGTAAGCAACATAATTGTTGGCATTCCAGGAGAATGTATGCTTTCAAGACTTCCTCCATTTTATCTAGCATTTTCTGCAAATACTAGCATCTTCCGAGATACTCTTCCCAAGTAATTCAGCATTTTCTCTTGTTATGGAAATGTCACATAATGACAAAATCCTATATATGGGACAGTGAATTAATGAAATAATATTCTTCATAGTAAAACAAACTTCAATTTCTATCTTTACAGAAAAATGCCTCATTGATGGTTTGAGACTTTTCTCCTCTCTTGCATATATGACCAATGATACACAATAAGGGGACAGGGAAGGATTTGTTAAATTGAATGTTGTGGCTCAGGCAATGTAACTGATAGGAGAAGCCAAGGAAATATAACTCCACTGTAGTTTGATTCTCCATAAGACTAGAGTATTGAAGCTTCCGGGCATCCCTGGGGCGTGGCCTGTTGGCTGAATCTTAGTAACACTCTGTCCTAGTCGCAGGTTTACCCTATGGCGTGTCTCTCCAGGAGTCTCTGGACAGGCATCGACAGCTTTCCCAAGAAGCGCTTGATGATGGGGCGGCTCTTGGCAAACTTGTCTTTCACCTCAATTTCCAGCACGTCAGTGGGCAAGGACACAAAACTGAATTGCTGCAATGAGAGAATATGTCACATCAATTAACTGAGAGGTTCAAGGGCTGGCCAGTTCCCAGCCCATCTGCCTTGAGGACTGTCACCGCAAAAAATCCCAGCTGCAATGTTTATATCCAGGCCGTAAAAATGCTGTGAGCTCTGCTTGTTCAGTCAATGAGGGGTGACAATGAGATGTTCCTTCAGGGCTTAAAGATAGGGTTATTCTTTGAGACTCAAGCGATAAAATCAGCATTAATTAAAGAGAAATAATGCCACCCAGGTCTCACCTTACTTGACTAACAGTGTTATCATAGTTGAAGAAAGAACAAGCACAAGCAGGGGGCATGGTGGTGCATGCCTGTATTTCCAATACTTGGAAGGCTGAGACAGGAGGAGTGCAGGTTCAAGGCCCACCTAAGCAGTTTAGCAATGCCCTCTACAACTTAGAGAGACCCTGTTTCAAAATAAGAAATAAAATAAGGCTGGGGGTGTTGCTCAGAGGTAGAATGCTCCTGGGTTCAATCCCTAGTACCACACACACAAAAAAAAAGAAAAAGAAAAGAATAAAGAATAAGCACAAAACTATCTACAATTAAGGAAATGTACTTTAAATCAACAAAGCCATATCTTATTTCATGATTTTAATGACAGAGATTTTTAAAAAGTTTTATAATACCCTGCATTCTTGAGAGTGGGAAAATACAAGACCTTTCACTCTGTATTGGTGGGGATGTGAATTAACTGGACCTATGGGAAGGGAATTGTTGCTGTTTATTGGCATGTCTACAAAGTCCTTTTAACCCAGAATTCAGATTTTTCTTTCTGGATTAACTCACACAAGCGTGTAAAAGACCTTCCTTCCTTCCTTCCTTCCTTCCTTCCTTCCTTCCTTCCTTCCTTCTTTCCTTCCTTCCTTCCTTCCTTCCTCTTTCCTTTTTATTTCTTTTTGGAGTACTGAGACTTGAACTCAGGGACATTCTACCTCTGAGCTCCACCCCCAGCCTGATTTTTTATTTTGTATTTTGAAACAGGGTTTCACTAAATTGCGGAGGGCCCCACAAGTTGCTGAGGCTGGCTGTGAACCTGTGATCCTCTAGTCTCAGCCTCCCAAGTACTGGGATTATAAGCATGCACCCCCATGCCCAGTGCAAAAGATTTATTTTATAAGGATGTTCATTGGAGCATTACTAACAAGAGCAAATGATTAGAAAAGCAAAAACAAAACAACAACAAAACAAATCTATGTATCATCAGAAAGCTGGGTACATGAAGGGTGGTAAATATCTGAAATGAGAACTCTGCTGTCATTAAAAAGAAACAGGTAAATCAATATGCACTGGCATGAAAAAATACCTGACAAGCTAAATGAAAAAGCAAAGCACAGAAAAATACCAAGAGTAGGATTCTGTTTGTACTGAGAACAGCAGAGAAAATGTCTGGAGGGGTAGAGCCCAAACTGTGAACTCTAGGGAGTAGGCTGGTAGGGAGGAGAGGAAGCAGGTCGTTTGTATTTTGTTTCTAAACTGCTCATTTGTTAAATAGCATATGGTGTGACTTTTAAAATGAAAGTAACAAAGAAAGACTATGACCATCAGAAGTTGGCGGATCCTCGCCGGGCGTGGTGGCGCACGCTTGTAATCCCAGTACTTTGGGAGGCGGAGACCGGAGGATCCGGGTTCGCGGCCAGCCTCAGCTCTCTCGCTCTCTCTCTCCCTGTCTCTCTCTCTCTCTCTCTCTCTCTCTCTCTCTCTCTCTTTAGTGAGGCCCTCCGCAACTTCGTGAGACCAGGTTTCAAAATAAAGTATAAAAAATAGGGCCGGGGGCATAGCGTGGAGGTAGAAGGCCCCTGCGTTCAATCCCTGGTACCGCAAAAAAAAAAAAAAAAAAGAAGTTGGCGGGTCCTCACTGAAGGTGTGGATGATGTTGACACTGCCCAGCCCAGGCTTTCTGGGAGGAAGAAGTCTCAATTAGCATTGAAGCTTACAGCACTTAATCGAGGGCTGTGAAACAGCTGGAAATGTAATTATTTCTTTCATTCTGATTAGTTTCTAGTAGCAATCTTTCAACTTCAGTTGATTTCTATTATAGAGATAAAATATATTGGTCATGCTAATGATAATGTCTCCTCTGTTGCAGTCAAGATGAGCTAGGGGATGTTGCAGTAACAACCAAATTCCAAGTCTTAGTGACTTAACATGATAAAATTAGATTTCTTGTTTTCATGCTCATTGTGGAATGTTAGAGCAGCCAACCCTCTTAAACATTGCCAGTCAAAGTGACAGAGGCAAAGAGAGTTCAAGAGGGTCTTCTCTTGCAAATCAATGACCATTTCCAAACACAGTCCCTCATAAGAACTGGACACATGCTCCAGCCAGCCACAGGGAGCAGGACCCCATAGTGTGTCTGAGAGGAGAGAGCAGAAACGTTTGGCAAACAGTTCTAATGACTTCCACACTCTTCATGTAGCATTTCCTTCTATACAGAAAAGAGTGTATATGTGTGTTATTTTTAATTGACACATACAAATTGCACATATTTATGGGGTACTATGTGATGTTCCAATAAATGTTAACATTGCATAATGTGCAAATAAGGCCAGGCATATTTCTTCAAATATTATGTTTTTGCTGTGAAAACACTCAATATTCTTTCTTTTAGCTTTTTTTTTGAGATATATAGTATATTATCATAATCTATAGTTACCCTACTATAGATACCCTACCCTACCCAATAGAAAACCAGAACTGATTTCTCTTATCTAATTGTAACTTAGTACCCATTGAGCAACCTTTCTCCATCTCTTTCTCTTCCTACTCGCTCCAGTCTATGGTAACCCTATTCTCTCAACTTTTTAGATTCCACATTGGTGAAATCATGTGGTATTTGTCTTTTGTGTGTGTGCGCGCCTGACTTACGGTATCTCCAATTTCTATTACAAATTAGTTTTCGTTAACTCCTATACAATTCCTAAGAATTAATCATTCCTGGTACTGGAAAAGCTGAATTAAGGGCATGCCAAGTTTGAGGATTAAGTTCAGAAATATATACTACACTATGAAGTCTGCCTAGTGAGAATCCACCTTCCCTGTCTCAGGTCCTTAAAACGTCTATACTCTAGTTATTCCATTATGGAGTGTGTTTTAATAGATCATCTGAATTAAATGCCCAAAAGCATATTAAATACACTGTACAATATGCATGATAGAATTATTTATAATTTTATAAATAATATAATTTATATTATGATAATTTATACATAGTTATATGAAATTGCAATATAATTGTAATGTATTCAATGCTAGTAAGATAGGAAATGCTTGTTTTACAATATTATGTGACAGAAGAGGGACAAATAATTATATATAATTCATGACCATAGTACTATAATATTTATTATATAATAGAAAAAAGACTGAAAATAATTATAACAAATTTTAATAGCAGTTGCTTTACCAAATAAGAATATGTTTCCCCCATTTCCTTTTTATATTTTTCATACTTTCTGTAATGAACACTTTTTATTTTCATAATGAAAAATGTAACTGCCATTGTTGAAATGAGACTATTTCCATCTATAGCCTCCTGCATGGTATGCTGAAGTGAGCTTATTGAAGTGTCTTCTGGAACTCAGTGCCACCTCCTGGGTTCTTTCCTCCCTCCACAAGAACTTCCTTTATACCTCTCTTCCCTTAACCAGCCCTTCATTCCAGACTTCAACCTCTTCCCTTAAGCACTCCCTTATCTCCACAGCATGGTCATTAGAGTCCATGTAAACCCCAGGGAGGCTAGGCTCTGCTAAGAACTTGTGAGCAGCCCTGAAAATATAAAAGTGTGTTAATTCTTCCATTATTGGGCTTTCTTCAAATTTACTAACTCGTTCCTGCTGGCTTTTAAAGACCAATGATTATATACAGCTGCCTGTACTAATCCCTAGGCCTGTTTTAAATGCTTAGTGCAGATTGGAAAAATATGGCAACTGAGTAGGATTCTACAGTGATTCCGCCATTGTCACATCATGGGACCTCTAAGTTGGGCAACTACCAAGCAGGCAGGGGTGTGAGCGCTCTGGATCAGAGCTCGGGAGCAGCATTTACATCTCTTCAAAGGAGGCCTCAATCCAAGAAGAAAGAAAATGTGGCATAGGATGAGACTATTCATATTTACCCTATTCAATCCCTTTTCAATAGGAAAACTGTAACATTTTGTTAAATAATTTTTAAGGTTTTTATTGATTGTTTGCCAGTTTGCACTTTTTAAAAAATTTCTTTTATTTTATTATCTTTTAAAAACTTCTAAATTATACTTTAATTTATTTTTTGTTTCAATTTTTGCTTCTTTCATTCTTTCTCTTTCTCCTTTTTTCACTCTTTATGTTTGCTTATTTGATAGTTTGTTCCTGTATGTACCAACTGACTTCTCTGTACTCACCTAAATATTCACTGGTTTCTTCAATTCCTACACATTATAATCCTTCTTTCCTTATTATCCTTATATTTTCTTACTTAATATGAAGATTAGTGGATGTGCCAGGCAGCTCCAAATTGTAGAGTCTGATTTCCTCTCTGACTCCCTCATTACTTATCCTAACCTCCCTTGCTTTTCTTTTAACCAAAGCCTCTTGAATTTGCTCCTATCCATTCTTTTCTTTCCCTCTCTAAAGACCTACACCTACTAAATCTTATCTGATTTTCCTCTTTTCTCCCCTTGAAAACTTAACAATTTCTCTAATTCCCTTATACCAGCTTTCTATCAACTAAAGGGCTATACTGTTACCATCCTTTAGAAATATTCAGCTTACACATCTTGTTTCCCTATCATACATGTTGCTGTGACTATCAAAACAGCAGAAGTCTTTGAGGACACACGTGATATAACTCTGTATGTAGCTTATGGATAAATATTGTCACTGCTGCTAACTGATGTCTGTACCATCAGTTTTCTGGTGATACAAGTACTGTAGTAAGCATAACATACACTTGATTCATAACTGAATACCATGTAGTGATCAATTCTATAGTCATTACTACTTGATTCATAACTGAATACCATGTAGTGATCAATTCTATAGTCATTACTACCTACACTCCCCAACTACATGAGAGACTAGAACCTATGGTGACACCACATATTTATGAGACAGAACCAGGATACCTGAGTTATACCCCAAGCCCTGCTACACTAATTAGCATTGAGGAATCAAAAGGGAAATAGCACTACAGAAAGAATTAAAACACAAAGAACTCAGAGATCATAAGAAAAGAACCAACAAACAATCAGTACACATAAAATACCCCCACAACAATGGAAGCTACAGCAGAAGGGAAACAGAATTCAAGAGGGTGAACTCAGAAGTTTAGTTGTCAATCTGATAAATGACCTAAAGGAAGATCTGAGGAAGGAACTCAGAGAGAATACTAAGGAAATAAAAGAACATGTCAAAAAAAGCTAGAATCTTTAAGAAACAAACAAAATTTGAATGGAATGAAGAATGCAATAGATGATCTAAAAAATTCAATAGAAAATATAACCAACAGACTAGACAACATGGAATCCAGAGTCTTAACTTTAGAAGACAGAATATTTAAACTTGAATGTATAGTCAATAACATAGAAATACTAATAAGAGACCATGAGTAGAACATTCAAGGTATTTGGGACTCCATAAAGTGATCGAACATCAGGTTAATTGGAATTGAAGAAGGCCTAGAGATAAAAACCAAGAAAATAAAATATCTCTTCAAGGAAATAGTATCAGAGAACTTTCTAAATCTGGAAAACAAGATGGATATTCAGGTACAAGAGACATTCAGAATCCCAATTAGAAGAGATCAAAGAAGAGCCTCTGCATGCCACATTTTAATGAAAATGACAAACATTGAAGCCAAGGAGAGAATCCTAAAGTCAGCAAGAGCTAAAGGTCATGTTACACTTAGAGGCAAACCAATACAGATTACACCAGATTTCTCAACCCAAATTCTAATGCCAGGAGGACCTGGAATGAAGTCTTCCAAGTCCTGAAAGAAAACAATATCCAAACAAGACTATTATATCCAGCTAAGCTATCATTCAAATTCAACAGGGGAAATAAGAATCTTCCATGATAAACAAAAACTTAAAAGAATACAAGAATACCAATCTGGTACTATAGAAAAATTTAAATAAATAATACGCAAAGAAGAAACAAAAAATATACCTCAAACACAGAGAAGGGACTATCTCTATTAAAGGAATAACCAAATAAATAAAAAATTAAATTGAAGCTAAAAGATAAAACTCAAAATGTCAGGAAACAACAAATACCTCCCTATAATAACACTGAATGTAAATGGTATCAACTCTTCAATTAAAAGACATACACTGGCAAAGAAGATTAAAAGTCAGAATCCAACTATATATTGCTTACAAGAAACTCACCTTACAGGCAAAGATATACATGAACAGAATATTAAAGGATAGAAAAAGATATTCCAATCAAATGGAAGCCCAAACAAGCAGCAGTAGATACACTCATATCTGAAAGAGCAGACTTCAAGTCAAAGCTAATCAGAAGAGACAAAGAGGGCCAGTTCCTATTCATAAAGGGAACAATACAACAAGATGATATTGTGATTGCAAATATTCATGCCCCAAATATCACAGCCTTTACTTAACAAACAGTACTGGACATTGATACACAGATAGATCCAAATACAATAGTATTGGGAGACTTCAACACACCATTATCTACATTAGACAGATTAACCAGACAGAAGATCAGTAAAGACTCTTCAGACCTAAATAATACTATAAACCAAATGGACCCAACAGACATTTACAGAATATTTCACCCAACAACAACCAAAAACACAATCTTTTCAGCCATTCATGGAACCTTCTGTAACAGAGACCACATTCTAGGCCACAAAGAAAGTATCAGTAAATAAAAAAAAATGGATAAAATACTGTGCATCTTCTTAGATCGCAGTGGGTGGAAACTATAAATCAATAGCAAGGAGATACTAAAAAGCTATATCAGTACATGGAGATTGAATAACACTTTTTTTTTTTGTTGTTTTTTTTTGCTGTACTGGGGATTGAACCCAGGGGCATTCTACCTCCGCGCTACACTCCTGGCCCTATTTTTTTTATACTTTATTTTGAAACCAGGTTTCATGAAGTTGTGGAGGGCCTCACTAAGTAGAGAGAGAGAGAGAGAGAGAGAGAGAGAGAGAGCTGAGGCTGGCCGTGAACCCAGATCCTCCGGTCTCCGCCTCCCAAAGTACTGGGATTACAAGCGTGCACCACCACACCCGGCTTAATAACACATTTTTGAATGAGGATTGAATCACAAAAAAAAATAAGGGAAGAAATTAAAAATTTCTAAAATCAAATGAAATTGGAGACACAACTTACCAAAATCTCTGAGATATTCTGAAGGTGGTTTTAAGAGGAAAATTTATAGCACTGAGTGCCCACATTAAAACAAACAAGCAAACATAAAGATTCCAAATAAAAAACCCAATGATGCACCTCAAGGCCCTAGAAAAACAGAAACAAATCAACCCCAAGTCCAATAGAAGGCAGGAACTGGGTGTGGTGGCATACGCTTGTAGTCCCAGTGCTTGGGAGGCTGAGACAGGAGGATTGCAGGTTCGTGGCCAGCCTCAGCTACTTAGTGAGACCCTCTGTAACGTAATGAGACCCTGTTTCAAAAATAAAGAATAAAAATAGAGCTGGGGGTGTAGCTCGGAGGTAGAATGCCCCTGGGTTCAATCCCTAGTACCACAAAAAAAGAAGGTAGGAAATAATTAAAATTAGAGCACAAATCAAACCAGTGAAATAGAAAATAAAAAATAAAAAATCAATCAAAGGGTGGGATTGGAGGGAGGGCTAAATGAGCAATGTGTGCATGTATGATGTTGATACCCTGACATATATCAAAATGTATAATTACAATGCACCAATAAATGAACATAAAAAAGTTGTTTTTCTGAGAAAATAAACAAGATTGACAGACCCTTAGTTAATTTAACCAAAAGAAAGAGAGAAATAATCCAAATTAATAAAATAAGACACAAAAAGGGAGTTATTGCCACAGATACTGCAAAAATCTAGAGGATCATTAGGAGCTACTTTGAACATTTGTATTCCAACAAATTGGAAAATTTAGAAAAAATGGATAAATTTCTACATTCATAAAATATTCCTAAATGGAACCAAGAGTACATAGACAACCGAAACAGGACAATATTAAGTAATGAGATTGAAGCAGCAATAAAAAGCCTCCCAACAAAGAAAAGCCCAGGTCCCGATGGACTCTCCGCTGAATTCTATAAGACTTTCAAGGAAGAATGAAGCCCTATGCTTCTCAAATTACCTCATTAAATAGAAAACGACGAGCCGGGCGTGGTGGTGCACGCTTGTAATCCCAGTACTTTGGGAGGCAGAGACCGGAGGATCCGGGTTCGCGGCCAGCCTCAGCTCACGCATGCGCGTGAACGCACGCGAGCATTCTCTCTCCTTCCCTCCCTCCCTCTCTCTCTCTCTCTCTCTCTCTCTCTCTGTCTCTCTCTCTCTCTACTTAGTGAGGCCC